>JAVJIF010021964.1:0-95070 GCA_038442645.1 Agave tequilana | reverse complement strand
CAAAGAAGCCAGCTCCAGTAAACCAAGTCAGCCCAAACCAAATCCCAACACCGAGCTGCATATATTGTCAAGCCATAAACCATGTGTTTGAAGAGTGTCATATTTTTTCATGCCCAACAAATATTATCCGAATACATAAATGCATCCTACTCAAGGCCTCACACAATCCCTAATTTCAAACGTACCATCCCAGCTAGAGAAATCACCCGATTTTCTCATGGAGCCAAAATAACCATGACCAATCAAGGTCAAACTTTCCCGATCATTTCTAACCTCTCAACAATCAACAAAAATTTTCCAACCAAATTCCATACTCTTCATTCCAAAATGCTTCAGCTGAAAAAAAATTGACCGATTTAGAGATGAGTATGAAAAATCTGATTAAGTCCCAAGCATCCTTCATGCAAAACTAAGAACAACTGTTGAATAACCACACTGAAGCCATATCCAGGTTAGAGATTTAGATGAGTCAGCTAACCTTAGGGGGTGTTTGGTTGCAAGGAAGTGAGCGGAAGTAAGAAAATGGGAAGTATATTTGCTCACTTCCCTATTTATCCAAACACCGAAAAGGAAATAAGAAAAACCCTTTTCTTTTCTCTTTTCTCTTTTACACAACCATTTTCTCACTTCCATAGTGCTACAGTTAATTTTGTGGTCATGTAAATCTCATTTGTAGTAATTTGTAGCACACAATAGTTAATTTTTGATCATGTAAATCTTACTTGCATTCTAATTACAGTCCATTTTTTTTTTTCTTAATTAATTTATATTTTTAATATCATTTTGCGGTCAACTTTGTGGTCAACTTTTTCCACTTCCACTTTCAAATTACCATCCAAACACCGGAAAAGACATAATATTTTTTAAACCACACTTCCCAGCAACATCCACACACCGGAAAACTTACTAACCAATTCTCAGTTCCAAAAGAAACTATTACCACTTCCTTACTTCTTCACTTCCTCACTTCCACCCTTAACCAAATAGGCCCTAAAGGCCCAAAAGGACTTTACCTAGTCAACTGTTGGCAAATCTTAGAAACTCTAGTCAGCCCATGTGGTTCAAGATCAGTAGTTAAATCAATGTAATGTGATTCATACATTGAGGTCGAGTAGACAAGTTGATAACTAAGTGTCAATGCCATCAACTCTTATCCAGTACAATCCAACACAAACATCGACTTCTTCTAGTCCCATGCCCTTTAATTTTGATGAGTCTGAAAAAGACAAGTCAGCCGATCATGTGCACGGGCCTATAGTCTCATTTTCAAATAGGCTTGAGAATAACAATAAACAAACTGCACATATGGAGAAAATCCTTGATGAAAGTACACCTAGAGGGGGGTGAGTAGGTGTAGAAGCTAATCTAGTGCTAATGATGTGGAATTAAAAATTTAATTGCTAACATACTATGTGTAACCAAGAGTGAGCTCGAATTTCCCGTGAAGGTCTCTGATCTACTCCTCTAGATTTCTCAAGACTAAGAGTTGAGGTGCTTTAAAAGCACTCTTGTTTGAACACAAGTGTAGGCACACACAAAGTATATCTACCATATGAATATGAAACAATGTAAAGCAATGCAAGATATAATGAGAGATAGAGTTGAGAGATAGTGGATGAAATATAAACATTTAGTTTTATTGATATTTCATAAAAGAAGAGAACAATTCTTGATTTATCTTTCAGTTATATTTATTTTCAATTAGTATCTTACTCCCACTTTTTATGAAGAAAAATATTTCATTTTGAAAAATGCTAACATTTTCAATATTGGTATCAATAACCTTCAATTGGTATTATTCTCAAATTGATATCTAGATTGTAAAATGATTTCAGTTTTACCTAAAAAAAATTTATTTAAAATTTACCTTCAATTGGTATCATTTCTTTTTATTGGTAAAAAAATTGTTTCTCTTTCAATTGATTTCTTTCAATTTATAGCTTTTATTAGTATCAAAAATTTTGTTTTAAAAATATATTGTCTATATATAAGGGGAGCTTAACATCTTCTTTACATATATTTCATGATGAGTGTGTATATAAAGAAGAGTTGGACATCTTTTTTTTTTAATATAGTACATGTGTATAGGGGGAGCTTACATCTCTGTCTATACATTACATATTATGCTTATATGAGTTAAGGTTTAGTCATCCCTTCTTCATGTTATGCATGTATGTAGGGGGAGCTAATTTGACGTCTCTCCTCTTCACGGATTTATATCGCACATACATATATAACTCTAAATTCTTCTTTCAATTAGTATTTTGCCCTTTTGTTGATGATTGACAAAAAGAAGAAGAAAAATTAGTTTATATATGTATGTTTATTTGTGTTTATGCATATATATATTTTATGCATATTCATATGCATATGTTTATGGTTTTGATATCCAAAACTCTTGTTGCATATCCATTTCATTGGTATCTTAATCTACATGTTTTGTTTTTATTTGACATCTGAGTTTCCTTGAATATTTATATGCATGTGTTTAATGATTCTTATTGCATATATTTTATTATTGTTTATTAGTATCGAGCTTACATTGAATATCAATATATTTTATTACTATGCATAAGTTAAGGGGGAGCTTCTACGAAGCTTATTTTTAATTCATGCATATATAACCTCATAAGTTTTGTCATCATCAAAAAGGGGGAGACTGTTAGCCCAAAAGCCCTTCACTTTATTTAATAATGACTAACTTTTGAAGTTAAGTTACTAATGATCATGTGTTTATAAAATTTTAGATATTGATTAAGACCTTAATAGGTGTTTAGCTTCAACAAAGGATCAAAGTTAAGTTTTGAAGCTATCACGTGTTGATTCAAGAGCTCACGCTTCAAGATCGCATCTAGAACTCGAGATGGAGTCAAGCTCATGGATCGAGTCATCTTGGAGATAAAGATCGACAAAAAGACTTGTATTTAGATTTGTTTAGTTTTAGTTTAGATTTTTGTAAGGATAGTTTAGTTTTGATATGCTCAAGTATACACACCCACACAAGTTAAAATAATTTTTGTTTCGGTTTAATCATTTTCGGATTTTCTAGAATATATCTCTCAATTTCATGAATAGATAGAATCAAAACAAGTTTGCATGGTTTATATGTATGTTGGATTTCATCCATATGCATTTATGCTTCATTTATTTAGAAAAACTTATTTTGACGTATTTAGTTCATGGTTTCAAGTTTTGTTTTTTATCAAAACTTATTTTGAGATATAATGTCAAAAACATAAATATATCATTTATATGTGTATTGAATTCTATCTATACACACTAAGCTTCAAAAATATTTAAGTATCTTGTTTTGTATTTGTATTTTTTGGAAAAATCAGTTTTTGGGAAGTTTGTTTTTGAAAAATTCCATTTTTGTTTAAAGCTTTAATTTTGCCTCAAAAATAGTTCAAATTATTTGTATATGTGTTGATTTTTGATCACACATATTTCTACTTCAAATATTTACATGAACTTATTTTTTTGAAATTTCTAGAGTTTTATAGGAATTTATAAGTGTTTTAAACTCTAATTTTCAATCCTATTTATCCTGTTATGAGCTTTCTGACGGTCAACTGACCAGTCGACGGGATCAGAGCTCGGTCGACCGATGTGCACAAGACGTGCACATAGACCTTGCCTATATGGTCGGTCGACCGGCTATAAGAGACTTAGTCTTTGTTTAGCTCGGTCGACCAGGCGGTCGACCGACTTGGCATTTTGCCTTAGGGCAGTCAACCGATGGCCTCAAACGGTCGAAAATTTGACCATTGGTCGGTCAACCGGGCGATCGACCGACAGGTCAATAAATCCCTGATTTGGTCCTCAATGGCTATATTCTGCACTGCCTATATATTTGGATTTTTTGGGCAGATTTCTTTAAGAGTTTTTGAAGAGCAATTTTTTCTATCTCCTCTCGAGTTTTTACAGCAAGTTTCAAAAGAGTTTTTGTTCTTCAAATCAAATCTTTATCTGTCTTTTAAAGTTTTTTGAAAAATCAAAGAAAACAAAATTTTGGAAAAATCAAATTTAGAGTTTTCATTTCTTCATCTATCAAGAGTTTTTCTTTGTGTTTTTTTAAAAGACTTTGTTTTACTCACATACTTAAGCTTTTCAAATCAAAATCTATCCTCTAAGATCTTGTATTGTGAGAAAATTTGTTTGTAATATTTTGAGACTAAGTGTTGTTGTGATCATTGGATCACTAAGTTGTATTTCTTTCTTTGTCTTGAGCTCCTCTTGTGTAGAGGTGTGAAAATTAAAATTGTGTACTCCTTATTTGTAGAGTTATAATTCCTCGTGGAGGTTCCTTTGTGGAAGATCCTATAATGGATAGTTGAATCTTTTTGTGTGAAGGTGGGGACGTAGAGCAGTGGTTTGAACCTTGAAACATATCCCGGTGTTTGTGTTTGATCTTCTATCTCTCAACTCTCATCTCTCTATATATATCTTGCATTGTTATTATTGTTCATATTCATATACATGCAAGATATTACTTGTGTGCTCACACTTGTGTTCAATCAAGAGAGTTATTAAAGCACCTCAACTCTTAATTTAGAGGAATTGTAAGGAGTAGTTTCAGAGTCCTTCACGGAGAATTTGGACTCACTCTTGGTTACACTTTGTGTGTTAGCATTAGTTTTTTAATTTCACATCATTTGTCATTACATTAACACCACATCTATTCACCCCCCTTTAGGTGTGTTTTTCAGTTCTAATATTGAGAAAGCAATAAATCAATTTTAGCCCACTTCACTTAAGAGGTACCCTCATGAGTAATAATTAAAAATTGCCAATTTTTATATGCCGATATGCAATTTATAGCATGGGATAAGTCATCATCCTTCAAGGCTTGCATGAGTGCATAGTGAACTTTGGATTTTGCATCAAACTCCTTGGTTTTAATTTTGGACCAAGTATCTTCATCACCTTGGGGCTCCTTGAACCCCTTGGTGACAGCCTTAGCAACTTTGCTTCTTAAGGATTTAAGAAAGAGCCATCTTGACTTTTCATATTAGAAAGTTGAGGCCATCAAACTTGGGTGGGGACTTGATCCTATCACTAATGAAACCCATGCCTGTGTGATAAAATAAAGTGAATAATCAAATAAGATCGCTCTTAGGTGGTGAAAGATATAAAAATAGTCCTAACTCTGATACTAATTGAAATAGCCTAGAGGGAGGTGAATAAGTTATAGCTAATAAATGTGAAAATTAAAAACTTAAAGTAATAAATGACGATGACTAGTGACCAAGAATCGAAACTGAATTCCTGTGAAGGGCTCTGAAACTTCTCCTCACAATTCCTCTTAAATAAGAGTTGAGGTGCTTTAATAATTATCTTAGAACAATTAAGTGTGAACAACAAATAATGCTAAACTTATAGTGAAGAGCAAATATTAGTGAGTAATAAGCAATGATAAAGTTGAGTAGAGAGAAAGTGAGTAGCAATCTCAAACACAAGATGATTTTTTTCGAGGTTCAAGCAACTTGCTCTACGTCTTCGCCTTCACCACAATGAAGGATTTTCACTAAGTCTTAAAGCCGATTACACTTCACAATGGATCTCGCAAGACCTCAGATCCACAACTCTTTGCTTTTTCCTCTTCCACTAGAGAAAGTTGCTCACAAAGATTACAAATGAAGAGTGACCTTCTCTAGATCACAAACCACTTATAGTACACAATCATATATTTTAGTATTAGAGAGATGAAGCTCAAGGAATTTGTGTGTGAGAAAATTTAAGAAAATGAGAGAGAAGCTCAAAAACTTTTTGTAAGAAGTGTATATGATTTTGGCCCAGAAAACTATGTGTTAGTGTTGGTCCCGAGATGATGCCAAGTGTGGATCTAATATACAAAGTCAACACTCACACAAGAATATAGTGTTAAAGAAATAAACGTACTTGCAATAAGGAAAATAAATCACAGAAAAGTTAAGCAAACGCAAACACGAGTGATTTATCCTGGTTCGGTCCTCGTGACCTACATCCAGTCCCCAAGTCACCCGCTTGAGATTTTCCTTTAACCTTGACTTTGTACACCCAAAATCAACACCTTGTATCCCACGTGACAAATCCCCTTTGCCAATTATACAACTCTTCTTACAACCAAGAAGACCACAACACCTTGTACAAACTCTCTTCAACCCGAAGACGCTTTTGTACAATGCTTCCTTTGAGTGATTACAAACTTTCCTATAAGCCTTGAATCTGTATGTGATCGTGGACAAGGGCTATTATAGGTGGACTTTCAGAAATCTTCACTTTGGAGTGGGAATTTGGTGAAGAAACAGAAAGTGGGAACAGTTTTCAGAAAACCAGAATTTTGCAGAGTTTTGGTCAGAAAACTTTCTATATTGATTGGTATTTTAAACCTAAAATAACAACCCTATATATAGCTGAACTCTATGGTTAGTTAGGGTAGTTATTAGGACCATTTTGAATGTTTAAACGTTAGATAACGTTGAAGGAAATACCAGAAAACAGAAACTGCCATTAGTCGACTTGAGATATGGGGTTAGTCGACTAGGGTAGGCAAATTTCACTGAGTTAGTCGACTAATATTGGGACCAAGTCGACTAGGTCAAGTTGAAATTAAAAGACAAGTTTCTGAAAACTGAAACTAGTTGACCAGAGGGAACTATAAGTCGACTATACAAGTCTATTAGTCGACTATATATACTGTTAATAGTCGACTAATGGTGACAAATAGAGAGTTGGGATCTTTCAGGATAAAAAACTAGTCGACTAGGGAAATATGTAAGTCGACTATACCAAGTATAAGTCGACTACCAAAGGCAATAAGTCGACTAATACACTATGATGTGTGTGTGTGTGTGTCAAGGCTTTTAACATGTTATCAACAATTACAATACACATCATTATCAACTCTCTTTGGAAAGTCTTGATCATGTAGAACTCTTGAATAGGCTTGTGATAGAGCTCCAAATGATATGACTTCACAAATGTATCATCAAAAATAAGTTCCAACAGTTAGGGTTAGAGAGAATAACCCTATATATAAGTTTACTAAAATAATCGTTAGAAATTTCAAAATCAGAAGATTAACTCAATATCACATTTAAAACTGAGTCAAACAATAAATGATCTAATACTGATGTTGATAGCCCAAAGGCCCTGTCGACAGCTCAATGTGCAACAACTTAAATTTTACTGTTGCAAGGCTTTACCTGTCAATAGTTTAATAAAGCTGTCGATATCACAACTGATATAGTGCATATCAGCTTTCAACAGTTTTATTCGAGAGTTAAAAGCGAGCATGAAACACAAAATGCAACTTTTTGTATAAGCCCGTCGACAGTCTCTGAAAGAGAGATGACATGTCAGCAGTCTCTAAAAGAGAGATGCCGTCAGCTCTATTGACAATTTTGTCAACAGAGCTCCCGAGAAATGCCTGTCAACACACAGTTAATGGTGTTGTCGACAGCACAAGTTGGCTGTCAGAAAATCTTTCAAAAAAAAACTAAGAGTTTTTTAAATCAATTTGTATATAAATGAATTTATCATAAGATGTACAAATTATATGTGTGAAATTTCTTTGAGTCTCTCTCATCTAACTAAACTTCAACAATCTATTCTTACAATGATGAAACAATCTAGTCTAAGAATAAACAACAAAATACATCTTCAACCTTTAGTTAGGGCCGTTTGTTTCGCGTAAAACTTCGTAATTCGTAAATGACTTACTACCCAGTTACAACTACGGCGTTTGTTTGGACCGTAATTCATAAAAGACTTACCTAACTCAATTAACACTCGCTTGCAACCCAGTTACCACTCACTTACAGCTCAGTTACAGTTAATTTTGTGGTCATACAAATTTGTATTATTTTTTATATTAATATTAAATTTTTTAATATTAACTTTTTTAATATTTATTTGCAGTATTAAAAATTTTAAAATCACCAAATAGTTAATTTTGTGGTCAATTTTTTCACTTACGACTTATACATTACGACAACAAAACACCGTAAAGTACAATACACTTTCTCACTTTACAATTTTATATTACCAACCAAACACCGTAAAATTTACATACATGTAACTCATTTACAATTGTAAAAGACTTTACCAATTACAACTACGAATTACGGCCAATTACGACAACCAAACAGACCTTAGTGTAAACCATCTTCTTTGATCTCCTGTAGTTGTTGAAGATGAATCCAAACTCGAGAATCCGAAACTTATAAAAACTCAAGTAATTTTGTTAGTTCTCATGTATATTCATGAGCAGAGAACATCAAATAAACAGTGATTGTACTCTTGGGCAATAAATACACCCCAGCGGTGTTCGGAATGACATATGTTTTTGTTATCTGGGTACATTTTGATTTGATTTTTACCTGAAAAGTTATCCATGAAAGACACTTTTGAAGCCACATGTGTTGTCAATCATGACGCCAGTGAGAACAACAAAAATTTATCTTTAGGACAAGTTATGTTAAGGCCGTGAAAGTCATTGCAGACCCTAATCTTCTCTTTTTTTCTGAGTACGGCACAATATTAGTAACCCAGTCTGGGTGTTGTTTCTCTCGAATGAAGCCACATTCGATGAGCTTATGAACTTCAGTTTCAATTGACTCTATAATGTCAGGGTGAAATCATCGTTGCTGTTGTTTAAACGGTTTAAAATCCGGTTTGATGTTGAAATGATGCATGGCCACCTGAGGGTTAAGACTAGGCATGTCTTCATAGCTCCATGCAAAGACATTTATATATTCTCATATAAGAGATATAAGATCTTACTTTTCTGTTGGCAATAAACTTTCTCTTTTGGAGATAAGTCTTAGATTTGTTTGATCACCCACATTGACTTGGATCATCTAATCTTCAGTAGGAGGTTCGCATTGCTCAAAATGCTTTTCCCATTGGAAGTCTAGTTGTTGAGCCCAAGGATCGGTGTCGAATGGCACAACATCTTCATCGTGATCCACATGACTGAATAACGTCATGTTGACGAAGAAATTCTTGAAAACAACCCCCATACTAATATTTGATTCCAGTAGGATCAGTCTGAAGAATGTGGTAGAGACTTATCAGTTTATGATTCAGACTGTGTAGGCGGAGTGGTATACCCCAATCCTTGCGTGTCTGATTATAGTAATCGGCTGGATTTTCTTTTGGCACAAAGGTTGTAAAGGAATGTATCGTTCTTTACCAAAATTCAAGTCTGCTCCACAACGTAGGTCGTATCCCATTTCTTTTATCATGTGTTGATCGTGCGTAATAAAAGAATTGCAGAGGCTCTAAATTCTTGTCGGAGTCTACAGGTGTAGCAATCCGAGGATGTATTCTACCGAATATGATCGGCAATTGGCTTTTCCATCACCGTCTTCTACATACTGTCATTGATGTAGGTATAGACATGTACAAGGAGCTTGTGTTGACGGAGTTAGGTACATCATCAAGACACAGAATAATTGAAATCGACATCTTCATTATAAGTACCCATTCACTGTTATTTTTCGGTGGTATTATAATAAGAATCATCCAAATATGCTACAAGTGGCTCCATGGCAACAGTAGTTGGAATGTCCTCCTCTAATTCAGAATCCACCTCATTACTGCTGTGATGTCATCTGCAATGACTCCTTTGTTACCTTATTGGTCTCTTGAAAGAGCAAAAATTCAGTAAAGTAGTTTTTCACTCTCTTGATTGGTTGCATTTTATGAACACCGTTCTAACTATCGCCTTGTCATCCACATATTTTAAGCACCGGTGAAGAGTTAAAACACTCCAATATATATTCTAACTTTAAATGTTAGATATTGGGAAAATGTCGGATGTCGTAATCCGATGTTGAATTTCAAATTTCGGAGATATTTCGGAGCCATCTAGTAAATTTCAGACGTCATGATAGATAACAAATATATATCGTAGATGTCTTAAACAATGTAATCTTAAAATTTTATCAAGATAATACATACACAATTTATGCAAAACTACATTTATATATTTAGGATAGGTATACTTTCTTTAACATTTTGCATACACTCACTAACCCATTGTAGAAATTTCAATTGCTCTGACTTTCAAGAGCAACTAATATTGGATTTTCACCAAAATGTCGGCCGATATTTTTTAAAACGCCATTTCAAATGAGGGCGAGGATGTCATAACGGTGAAGACTTAAAAACGAAATGTCAGCCAACATTAAACACTGATAGACATGCTAGGTATCCTCTTTATTCAAGGATGTAAGAAAGGATTGGGTGGACCACATTGAAAATTTACGCTGACATCCACGCCATGTCAATGCATGTTAAGTCACATTCTGGGGTCTAATTCCAGAGATTTCTACCTGTAGTGACTGGAAGACTATACTAACTGGCACCCAGTTTCACTCAAAATCAGCCATAAATATGAGAATGGCCATTGTAGAGAAGAAGACCAGCAAACTGTGAGTGGGTATTTAATAGGAGGGAATTCACATAGCCACACATATGTCATGGGTACACTCTAATAGCTGACCCATTTCTGTTGTCCATTGTAAGTTTGTTGTTAATGATTGCTGGATCTTTCAGAGAGAATTCCAGACAGGTGTGCATTCTTGATGAGGTATGAATAGGGATTTCTAATCTTTTTTCCCCTTAAAGACTGAAAACCAAATATTGAGTGGGTCATAATAATTTTTGCCTCTTATTCACAAAGCAGGCTAGGTGGACCTCATGGCTATGATGGGTATTCAGATCACCTAATTGGAATGGTGCACATATTCCTTCTCATTTTGTTCTTCAAGTTTCTATTTTTATTCTCTTCTTGTTAGCTCTTTTGCTTTGTTAATTTCTCCTCTCTCTCTCTCTCTCTCTCTCTCTCTCTCTCTCTCTCTCTCTCTCTCTCTTGCTTTCTTTCTTTTTTACCTTGTTTCTGTGATACAATTATGGTAGCATGTCACAGCTGAAGATGTGGGGGAATAATATAAAAAATGTTATTTAAGTGGGAAGATGAAGAAAAGGGATATTTCTTAGCCATAGTGTTCTTGAATGTAGGAAGAAATGCTTTGATAGAATTTGACAAATGAATAGTCTTGGAAAAGTGTAGGAGGGTTTAATAACTAAATAGAAATAAATAATTTGTGCAAATGACATTTTTAGAGATGTAACAGTTCATAGGGCCACATAGAGATCCTAAAATTCTTGATAGTCTTTTCAAACACGCAAAATGAATTTCTTTACTTCTACATCTTCATTTCTTCCTTTTAATAAAAAAAAAGGATTAGATACAATCATTTTTATAGTCTCCTTGAAAGATAGACGAAAGACCTTATTCTAGTGAACATCAATGACTCTCCAATTCAAAGCCAAATCTTTCCCACTCAAATCCAACATTGAGGCCAATTAAACCAAGGATTCACTCCGATAAAGTTGATCTACATTATTTAAAGTGGTTAAAATGAAAATTCGAGTGTTTTAAAAGTTTTTTTTTATGTACATCAAGTGGGCACAAAATATACATCAAAAAGTACGTTGCGTAATTTATCAGTCTAGGATGCCTAGCAAAAATAGTGTGTAACGATTTTTGATCGTATAGATTATGATCAAATGGTTGAATGGAGAGTTTATATGTCCAGAATTGTATATGTAGGCAACATGTAGTTCCAACTTCCAACTGGCCACTTGTGCCTAGTTGATGCATTAGTAGAAAAACTTAAACACACTTGACTTTTGATTTTAGATGTTTACACATTTCAAATGTTGTAGTTTAACTTGGCATTTTAAATGATGTAGATTAAATTTAAAGGAGCAGATCTTTCATTTGGTTGACTTAATGTTGATTTTGAGTGTGAAATGGTCAAGTCTAGATATATGTGTGTATAAAAACTGCCTAAATTAGCTATTATTTTATAAAAACCTCTAAAGACATATTATGTATAAAAAAAATTGGGAAAAAGTTTACTGAAATTGCTTCCAAATACATATAGATTCTATAAAAATTATTGTTGAATGAAGAAGTAAAAAACATATAAAGACACACCCTTATGTTGTGAAGAGCGAAAGCTGCCAAAGGAAACTAAAGCAAAAAATTTATGTGTGTATGATATAAACACACTCAGGCCTCTTATGGGGACAATGAATCAATCATTGTACAGTTTTAAAGAGTGGAAACTACAATGAATTAAATATAAAAATCATGAAATTGGCATAATATGAAGAGTTAATAAAACATTGGGTTATGAGGCGTTTACAACAATGACACACACAAGTTTATCCCCTTTGGCCAACAAAAAATGGGGTTATGGGGCCTTTTACAACAATCACACACACACACACACACACACACACACACACACACACACACACACTAATGAATTCTATCCCCTTTAGTTCAACTAATGAATTCTATCAGCTTGACTTTGTAAAAAGTTTGATAAGCTTCTGGATGTGCAGAATCGCAACGCGGTTAGTAGTTCTAGAAATAAGCATGTTGTTATGGAAATTTCTGAAGCGCACATGTTTCAGGCAAAAATCTTAGTGCTGTGAGAAACTTATTACCTTGGAGCTGTGATGAAAATCTTGTGAAGTATGCGTGCATGATATAAAGTTCACAACCAAAACTTCTACAATTTCTTCTTTTCTCAGTATATTTTAGTTCTGAAATGTTGGAAATTTTTTCTTCTTTGCAGGAATTGTCCTGCGAGAGGGAGTGCAGCAGAGGTGAAGATTAGCGGTTAATAAAACTGTCAATCATTGAATATTCTGTAAAACCACTTGCATTCCTTTTTCTTAATTCCTACAAATTTATTTTCTTATTGTTAATCTGCTTCTCAAGCTTTCCATGTGCAAATCCTTGTCAATTTCAACCTGCAACTCAATGGACTTGGATAATAGACTAAGTTGTCCACTTGCTCTTTTTTAGCTTCAAGGAGCAATTCGGCAGTTGCAGTCATTCATTATCCTTTCATTCTCTAAAAAATACAGAATTTTTTTTGGGATAGACGCAGGAGTATAACTAACAAGGGACCCTTAAAAATTTTAGCATCCATCCTCACTGTTCTTATTTTAGTAAACCAATTTTACCTCTTATTAATATAAAACTGCCAGGAAAATAGATCGAAGCTCAGGATCTTGTATCAAAACTTTTTATGGCATTTTCTATCTTCTTGCATTGATCATTTCATAGCACCCAATACCAATAAATTAATAGTTAAAGAAACTAAATAATATGAACTCTATGCAGGTGGGGAGAAGATGTTGTCGGCATGGTCCAAGAAAAGCATGGGAAACAAATATTTCAGTATCTTTCTAGTGCGAAACACGAGTCATATCAGATAACGCTGCAGAAGAACACATGAAAAAGTCCATGCCCAATCTAGTCGGATTTGATGCAGTTTGTAGGTATAAGATGCCGAGGAGCTTTTAACTTTCGAATCTTAGAGGGGTGGAGCATAATTTGACAGCCAAAATGTTAACATAGCATTTAAAAGGCACATATATATCAAACTGTTTCCCTGAAACAGATTGCAGACCTATCTGATAAAAACCAGGATACCTGGGAGATTTGTTTACTAGAAGAAAAATTAAGGTTGCACGATTTTGGTTTAGTGTATACATATTAACGGCGTTGAAGTGCTTAACCCTACTGAAGAAATATAGATATAAAATGAAACCTGTGAGGTGCATGAACAAGTTTGCCTTTGTTTTCCTCACTATTTGATGTGCTACTGTTCCAGTAAATATTGGTAGGATGAGCATTTCTGGTGTCAACTTTGAAGCAGACGACGAGCCCAGTGGAGGGAGAGATGAGGACTGAAATCACCTAGCTTTGTGTATAAACCCCAAAAGTTTTGTATCCTTCAGTACAATATGTTGTGAGAACTAATTCAGTACATTAGCTCAGTTCTGTTTTGAAATTTGACTTCAGTATCAGTCAAGGTTGTCCCTCATGTTATTGCTAATCTAGTATGTTATGCTATATGTTGGAGAAATCTGTACCTATATTATCTTGGCGATTCCAAATGAATTTAGTACGGAAAACAAGCAATTGATGGTCGAAAGAACTTATTCTCTCTATTTGTTCTTTCGACCATGAATTGCCTGTTTTTCACACTATTTGTGACAGAAAGTCGAGCATAAAAAAAAAAAACAAGAACAACTTCAGGTAACATATTTTGTCACTAGAAATATTCTCCACTCAATTTTTAGTGGGTGTGAAGATGGAGATGGCTTTTCCTTTTCCTTTATTTCTAATTGCTCGCTTTGCAGCTAAACGCAGCTTAAGCGAATTATTTCATAGTCAATAAAGGAGGGAATATGGTTTGTAAAAGTGAGTAAAATGGGCAGCTTGATGCAACCAGAAAGCCACATCTTTTCCCTTTATTTCCTCAAATCAACAAAGGAGGGAATATGTGCATGACTTTGTTCAGTTCTACACACTTTCAGAACTGCGGCAATAGTTTGCCTTCAAATTTTAGCATCAGAGGAACTAAAATATACAAAAGTGGAGCACATTTAGCCCAGTGCACAGGCCACCAGAAACCTGAGGATCAAGGGAAAGGTTGGATCCCTTTCTTCACCCACCAGCTTCTCACATCCAAATAGCAACTGGCATCCCAAATAAACACAGCCCCAACCTTTGCTTGCCTTGCCAACTCCTCCCCCATCCACCAAATCCAACCCCCAACCCCCCACCCCTCTCTCGATCACGTATAGCTCGACTAAATAGTACAAGTATGGCTTCATCTCTAACCCTAGATCCCCAAGTCCCATGAACATCTCAACCATCTTCCAAAAAACCCTGAGGATTCTGAAAGTTTCGCGTCATCAGCATCAACAATTCACTATACTATTTACCGAGGTATTATATCGATTTAAACATGTCACAATGTTATGATTTGATTGCCTTCACTACTTTTACTTCTTCTTTTTTCCCTGAAAGAATTTAACTTACTTCATGCCACTTTCAGAAATAAGGTTCAACATTTTTAAGCCAAAAATAAAATATTATTTAGTCACAGGTCATTAGTTAAGAGAAAAAAATGAGGGAAGGGGGAAAAAATACAGAGAAAGTAAAAAGTTCAATAAAAAGTCAAGGAAGAAGAAAACAACTGTATTACAAAACAATTGTATTACAACTGACTTCAAAAGTTACATTGCAACCCAAAATGATTTAAAAAACATTTATCTAATAACAGAACATTTTACAATACAAGAAACTAATTAAACACTTGTGAAGCTAAATTTTGATGCAGTTGAAAGACCCATAAATGTCAATCTTAGATGGAGTGTTAGAATACAAACAAGCAAATCATGATAACATTCACCACTTTTTATTTCAACTCAATTGGAAAAACAAAAAATACCTCATTTTCTTTCCAAAAGACAAAGGAAAATTAGACAAAAAAGTTCTGTCCAGTATATGCAGGTGTATTGTAGGAAATAGTCTGCAGCACCATTATTCTGAGCAAATAGGTTTGGTTTGTGCAGAAAGAAGAAAAACACAGAATTGGTTCCAGAGGCCGACATCAAGAAAAATGAGCCAACAAGACAGTTTCAGCGATGGAGAGTTTGAAGCAGCAATCGCAGCAGCTGCATACGCCATCACCTCAGTCGAAGAAAGAGAGAGCACAAGGAAACAGAGAGGATCAACCGTCAAATTTTCTTTCGGAGACTCTGTTCCCAGAACCAAAAGCAGAAATGAAGACACCAAGATAAAGCTAGACAGTTCCGGGGATCTTTCAAACGATGGTTTACTGATCAAGAAGCAAAAGAAGAAGAAAAATCAGGAGGTAACTCTGTCTTAACTTCAAATAATTCACAACAAAATTCGCATAATAAATAACACAACAAAGCTACCACTTTAGTTGAAATCAATAGCAAATCCCCAACTTGTTTATAACTATGTACTTTTCCTACAAGAGTAAAAGACAAACACATATACAGTCTCAGGTGACAGTTTCACAAGGAATTCATCAACAGCAGAGCAAATGAATGTGGAAGACTCAAGTGCTGATCAACACAGTATCACAGACAAGGCAATGGATAGCACTCCCAATGTTACGAAGACACCAACTTTCACTGACAAGTATCTAAATGACACAGGTAGTAAGAGTGGAAAAGAAATTATACCAGTTCCCCAGAAAGCGAAAGCTCCATCCACCACAAAATTTCCGACTTCATCGTTTGGCAATAGAACTCAGGGTGGGTACTCACCTATGCAAACTAAAGCTGAAGCAGAGGCCGATGCTTGGGAGAAAGAACAGATGATTAAGATAAGAGATCGGTAATAACATTACAACACACATCCAATAGATCTGGATTTTGATTTAACCATCAGCATTTTATTCTAGTAACAGTTTACTGACACATCATAAGTTACAGGTATGATAAGATGATGTCCACGATTGTGGAATGGGAGAACGAGAAGAAGGCAAAAGCCACACGCCGTCTGGAGAGGAAACAGGTTTGTCAATGGATAATGTCCAAATATATCAATGTTAGGGTTTTGTTACAACAGTTATATATTCTTGGATTCAACATTACAATGAACTGTTTTTAATGTCAAAATAAGATTTAAGAACAGAAGTTGAACATAAAAGCATAGTATTCAGTAAATAGTCCTACTTATGAGCTGCCATCACAGTTTCTTCTACACCAAACTAAACATGTTTACAACCTTATTTCCAGAACTTTCTCAAAATCTAGAACATGCAGACTTGGACATTTTACAAACCTATTCTCAGACAGTTGATATCATCAAGTATAAAAGGAAAAGAAATATGCTAAAGCCTAAAGGTTTATTCAACAATTAAATGGTCCTTGGATATATGTTATGATCCTCTATAGCTGTATGTCAAAAAACTTAAATTGGATGTGACCTTCAGAGTTACTGTTTTCCTCCATACACCTTCCAAAAACTCTTCACATGTTAAATTCATTTAAAGTTACCCGGCATCCTTCTATTGTTCCAGCTACACACACATGGGCAAAGTGGTGCTTAAAACTTCTTTAAAATTCTCTACTGGATGGTGGTAATGGTTAGATAGGAATAGCAGAACTTGGCTCATGCCACTAAATTCAAGAACATTGAAAACTGAAAATGTAATGTCTTGGGTTGTCAGAGATGTAACCCAAAAATTTATACTGACATTGCAGAGTGAACCAGAACAAAGACGTGCAAGAGCTCTGCAGAAATATCAAGACGAGATTTCAAAAATTGAAAAGGTCGCCGGTGAAGCAAGGGCACTAGCAGAAGAGAGAAAAAGAAATGATGAAACAAAGGCAAGGGTAAAGGCAGAAGAAAATATAAGGTCGACAGGGAAGATTCCCCGTACCTGTGGCTGCTGCTGAAGCCTGAACCACGCTGAGAAAATGGCACGATATAGTTGACCCAGTTCTTCCTAACAACACTACTTTCATCTGTATTATAAAATGCAATTTTCTTGCCTATCCTCCTGCATGCTGGGTATAAGATTTGAATTGTGTATTTAATAAGCCATGTATAAAAGTTTATGCGTGTTGTAATACAACAGAGTTCAACCAATACAGAGAAAAAGCAATTGCCCCAAAACAATCCATGCATCCAACTGAATATTTAAGTCAGTAATTAGATCTAAAAAAGGACCATATATACCAAGTGATACAAGAACGATGTAGCGCTAAATGATCAAAACTGCCTACACTGACTAGAGACAGTTACACATGCATACAAGGAAATCAATACAGATACATGATCCTCAACACAGGACTCAGCAGCACCCACTACCTCTAAGAGACTAAGACAACAGATATTACCAATGGGCAGCTCTCCATGTGCTTGTAAATCCAGTACATAATTACTGGATAGTAGTCCTACATATGCCGAGAAAGTATGGAGAAGCGAAACCATCCATCTACTAAATTATCTTCAACAGCTTCCAATATGATCAACACTGAATGCAGTTCACAGAATTCAGACTTCAAGCACAGCCTTCTGATAACAATAGCAGCTTGTCAGAATGATTTTAAAAGAACTCAGTAGAGCAAGTTACATGAGATTCAGAGAATACTGATGCTAGTAAACTTCTATGAATCCTTAGAAAACATAAGAATCAGTTACGTTGACTACAGGGAAAGAATAGCAATAATTCATAGAACAAGTACAAATTTTGTTCAAAGATTTATAATGTATTCTTTCCACATTGAAAGTGATAGGAGAAACAAACGGTTTAGATTTAGTAGATTTGATATTATTATTTAAATTACATTTGGATAGATGTAGTTGAGATTTAGAAGTCATTTGAATCTAGATTTGAATAGATTTGGTTGATATTTATGAGTTATTTGAATCTAAATATGGCTAGATTTAGTGAGATTTGATGTTATCAATAATTACATGATAGTGCACGTGTTGTAGGCTATATATAACCATGTAATGATCTTTAAAAAATTATTGAATGATTTTGATAAAAAAAATGAAGCTATTTGCTTTGGGTATTGATTTTGATCCCCATAGATTGAATCAAAGGCGGTGAAGCCAAGATCTGAATTGCGATCCGCGATCATATCTTTCTTTTCCTCTCTTGTTCTTCTCCAATTCTACAAAATCCCCACCACAAACCCTAAATTCCCCTCCATCCCATATCAATTTGGTTTCAGAGCCTAAATTCCTTTTCTCCTCCACAAATTTCCAAAATCCACTTTAAAAAAATGTTCCGTGAACAGTAATTTTAATGTTCTGTGAGCAGTGCTTTTACCATTCTGTGAACACTATTTTTACTGTTCATTGTATTGTTCATCGTACTGTTCATGCAGAGCACAGCCGCGGTCCAGAGTCCGTTTCAGGCCAGTTGGGAGTCCGATTCAAGTTCTATCTGAAACATTAGACGCACGACTGAGTCCGGAGCTATTAGAAAGATTTTACAGCAGTTGGATACCAGATCTAACCTCCACAAGCTTTTGTTTCCTGATGGTATCATTTTCGCAATAGAAAATTAGCATATCAGACCTTTTCTAGTCCGATTTGAGTCCAGTTCGAATCGTTGAGATTCTTGGGTAATTTCTGTACTTCAGTTCTAAAAGTTTATTCATAGATTTACTTTTATAAAAAATATATAAATACTGAAGCTGATGACAAGAAAGTGGAAAGGGATATGTATGCGGCTCTCATTTTTTTTGGGGTTCTGATGATCAGTATGGGTATGAGAAATTGGAAAGCAATCTGAAAGATTTTTCAGTTATTTTATTCTAACATATGAACAGAAGTGTCGCTATGTCCAAATGAAGCTTGTTGGAAAAACTTGTTGTTGGAGAAAATGCAGCCATACCGACTATCAATGTTGGTTTGTTTTAAAAGATCTTCGTGCTTTGTATGCTCGACACCTTCTGTATTCATCTGAGAAAGATTACAAAGAGTCAGAAGTTGTTGATGAATCAACACCAGACCAAAAATTGTTGATGAGCCAAATCAAAAAATCTCCAGTTCCTGTCGAGCTTGACGTTTTTGAGGAGCCAAGACCAGAAGTTATTTCTGAGTTAGAGCCCGTGTCAGAGCCAGAAGTGAAAGAACCAGAGCCAATAGTGGAAGAGCTTCTTATTGGGGACACTTGTAGATCTTCCAGTGGAGTCTACCATAGAGCTATTGTCGTCCTCGCTAGCTATAAGGATTCCAATGTCCCTGAGATCGCCTGACTTGTATAAATTTTTGCAGATCTTTCTACAGGAGACAGTCACAGGAGATCAGGCTATTCAGGGTGCGAAGTACAGTTGATTCGGTTCTCACCCGGGAGGATGCACTTTCGTGTGCTACCTGTGCATTGATCGAGTTGTCATCCTTTAAAAAAAAAACTGTCACGGAAGTCAGTTCCACCTCCACCACCTTGGTGCAGTCTTGACGCATCAGAGAGGATTCCTCGCCCACCACCTTGACCTGAATGAGAATTCGTGATGTGATTCAACCCGGTTGTGCTTACTTTCTACCTACTACTACATCCATCGGAGATAAATGTTTTCAAGCCGAAAAGAATAATGGGGGAAACAAACGGTTTAGATTTAATAGATTTGATATTTTTATTAAAATTAGATTTGGATAGATGTGGTTGAGATTTAGAAGTTATTTGAATCTAGATTTGATTGAGATTTATGAGTTATTTGAATCTAAATGTGGTCAGATTTGATGTTATCAATAATTACACGTATAGTGCACGTGTTGTAAGCTATATATAATCATGTAGTGATCTTTAAAAAATTATTGAATGATTTTGATAAAAAAATAAAGTTATTTGCTTTGGGTATTGATTTTGTCCTCATGAATTGAATCATAGGCGGTGAAGCATTGCGATCCGCAATTATATTTTTCTTTTCCTCTTTTCTTCTTCCTCAATTCTACAAAATCCCCACTCTAAATCACCCTCCATCCCATATCAATTTGGTATCATAGTCGAAATTCCTTTTCTCCACAAATTTCCAAAATTCCACTTCCAAAAAAAACTGTTCCGTGAACAGTAATTTTACTGTTCCGTGAACAGTGATTTCAATATTATGTGAACAGTATTTTACTCTTCATTGCACTGTTCGTCGTACAGTTCATGCAGAGCGCAGCTACAGTCCGGAGTCCGTTTCAGGCCCGTTCGGAGACCGATTCGAGTTCCGTCTAAATCATTGGATGCATGACTGAGTTCCGGAGCTATTAGAAAGATTTCACAGCAGTTGGATACCAGATCTGACCTCCACAAGCTTTTGTTTAGTGCTGGTACCATTCTCGCAGCAGAAAATCGACATTTCAGACCCCGTTTTCAGTCTGATTTGAGTTCAGTTCAAACCGTTGAGATTCTTAGGTAATTTCTGAACTTCAGTTCTAAAAGTTTATTTATGAATTTCAATTTTGTGAAAAATATATAATACTAAAGCTGATGACAAGTAGAGATGTATGCGGCTCTCCTATGTTTTTGGGTTCTGATGATCAGCATGGATATGAGAAATGAGAAAGTAATATAGAAGATATCTTCAGTTATTTTATTCTAACATCTGAACAGAAGTGTCGCTACGCCCAAATGAAGCTTGTTGGAAAAGCTTATTGTTGGAAGAAATGTAGCCATATTGACTATCAATGTTGGTTTATTTAAAAAGATCTTCGTGCTTTATATGCTCGACACCTTCTGTATTTATCTAAGGAAGATTATAAAGAGCCAGAAGTTATTGATGAATCAAAGCCAGAACCAAAAGTTTATTGATGAGCCAAATCCAAAGTCTCCAGTCCTTGTCGAACTTGATATTTTTGAGGAGTCAAGATCAAAAGTTATTGCTGAGTTAGAGCCCATGCCAGAGCCAAAAGTGGAACAGCCAGAGCCAAAAGTGGAAGAGCTTCTTATTGGGACTCTTGTAGATCTTCCAACAGAGTCTACCATGGAGCTATTGCCATCCTCGCCAGCTATGAGGATTCCAATGTCCCTGAGATCGCCTGACTTGTACGATATTTTGCAGATCTTTCTACAGGAGATAGTCACAGGAGATCAGGCTATTCAGGGTGCGAAGTACAGTTGATTCGATTCTCACCCAGGAGGATGCACTTTCGTCTGCTACTTGTGCACTAATCGAGTTATCATCCTTTAAAAAAGATCTGTAACGGAAGCCAGTTCCACCTCCACCATCTTGGTGCATTCATGACGCATCAGAGAGGATTCTCCACCCACACCTTGGCCTGATTGAAGATTCGCGATGTTTCAACCCGGTTGTGCTTACTGTCTATCTACTATCATCAAGGATGAATATTTTCAAGCTAGGGAGAATGATGAGGGAAACAAACGGTTTAAATTTAGTAGATTTGATATTTTTATTTAAATTAGATTTGGACAGATATAGTTGAGATTTAGAAGTTATTTGAATCTAGAATTTGTTGAGATTTACGAGTTATTTGAATCTAAATGTGGTTAGATTTGGTGAGATTTGATGTTATCAATAATTGCACGTATAGTGCACGTGTTGTAGGCTATATATAGCCATGTAGTCATCTTTAAAAAATTATAGAATGATTTTGATAAAAAATGAAGCTATTACTTTGGGTATTGATTTTAATCCCCAAGGACTGAATCATAAGCGGTGAAGCCAAAATCCGAATTGCGATCCGCGATCATATCTTTCTTTTCCTCTCTTGTTCTTCCCTAATTCTATAAAATCTCCACCACAAACCCTAAATCCCCCTCCGTCCCATATCAAAAAGAATCACAATTATGAATTGTAACCAGATGAACGTGGGGCGGACGGGTGTGCTGCAAAATTCATGGACTCATCTTGATCTTTGATGGGGGTGATGGGTGGGGTGGATGGGCGTATTGTCCTTTATTTTGAACATGCATGAATCAACAAGGGCGTGTTTTGGTTATCTGCAAATGCAAGTTATAAGTGGAAAGCATTTTTTTGCTTAGAGTAGTTGCAAAAAAAGTTATGTGCAAGTTTTCAAGTATTTGGTTGGCAATATGAAAGTGTAATTGAGAAAATATATTGTCAATTATAGTGTTTGGTACCACTGTAAAATAAAATGGGATATCAATTTCAATTGTTTGGTTGTTTACTTACAAGATCTACTAAACATGACATAAGTATAAAATTTTAAGTAATTAAATTTAAAACAAAACAAACACTTAATTAATATGTAAATAAAAATATTAATCAAATAATTAAAATATTAATATAATAATAACAACATATTAATCTAATAATAACACATATTAATCTAATAAAAGATATTAATCTAATAAAAACATTAAACTAATAATAACAATATATCTAATTATAAAAAATATTAATCTAATAATAAAAATATTAATCTAATAAAAGATATTAATCTAATAAAAACATTAATCTAATAATAACAACCTATCTAATAATAAAAAAATATAATCTAATAATAACAAAAAATTGCAAATGGGTCTGCAAGTGGACCACAAAATTGCAAATGAGCCTGCAAGTGAGATTTGCAAATCAAAATTCAACCAAACAAAGTAAAAACATTTAGGTGCAAGCGGGCTTTGCAATCCGACCACTTGCACCCAAACAAACAGCCCCTAAAAGAACTCGTATTGCGAATTTCCTTCCCCACCTTATCCTATTATATGTTAATTTTGAAGGGTTGTTACACTTACCCTAGTTGCATGCTTGACACGTAAAGGCAGTTGTGTCTTCTTCCTCCCACATTTTATGCAAGCCCCTTGTTGCTAGAGATACATCAACCATAACTTCCACGTCAAAGTCCAAGATATATGAGTTTAATTTAGTCACTAACAATTTGGACAATTTTTCCTAGGAAGCTTCACAACATAGAGTTGTGCTCAATAGCTGAATGCATTCTGATTAAAGACTTGGGCTTCATGCAAATGGGTTACAAAATATTATTAGAAATCTCTATATCATTATGTTCAATCCATTATAATTTAAAAAAGAATGCCACAGTTATTATATAACCTTGTAAAACCAACATAAAAAAGAGTTGTTACAGTAGATTACTTGAAATGTCTGTACAAGAAAAATTAGTTCAGCAAAATGCTGAATACTACTTGACAAAGTCAAATATCACCTCCCCTTTTCTTAAGTAACTTTTCAGCATAGTCAATTGAAAAGACACTTGGTCAATTTGGTGACATAAATAATTTGTGACATAACCAGCTGAATATAGATTTTGTAGCATATATATCATATGTATGACAAAATTGAAGTTCCACATGACATTAATTTTAAATAACCAAGCTAACTGTTTCTGGACAATCATGTTTAAGCAGATATGAACTATTGTAGGACAACAAGGTTATAGTTAAAAGACACCACCTTACACCTATCAGCACATCACTCCAATTCTGATGCACCTTCAGAATCAGTAAGTGGCAAGAGAGTGCAGAGACCAAGCATATGCCCATTAAGGCACACATAATACTCTATGCAATCATCATAAGAACCCAACCTGTTGCATGCACTCCTAGGTATCATCTTTGCTTGCAGCATGCTCCATAGCTTTGCCTTACAATAGGGACAAACCTCTTTAGGGTGGAACCTGGCCACCCTATCAACCAGCATTTTCTTAACTTTTGAAACAGAAAAGGATTTAAAGACACCTCGGAAAAAACCAATATCACCCTCTTCTCCTTGGTCAAGATGCTCGCAGGGGTCTGATACATACAACACATCTGTTCTACACTGTGGAATAAGAAAACTTTTTCCTGATGTCCTAGAAAACCGTGTCCGATAGACAAAGTGACCTGGAATATGAATGCTATTAAATAGACCCCCCTTGCTACAACCTGAACAATATATGAGAAGTTTCCCAAGCGCTTTCCAATTCCCATCAACACTATGACTTCCCTTGGACTCCAGATCTAGCATCATCTTTGGGGCCCGGGTTCGGCAGAATTCTTTCCATAGCACATGCTTGGCAATTTCATCAAACCATTTGCAAACACAAGACATTGTTGCAATTAACCTAGGGTTCCAGTTGAGATGTTGAAATACCAGGAATATCGCATCTTCACTCAAATGACCCTTTGTGCATACACAGGTTGCTGAGTGTGTACAACGGTACTGTTTGGCCACCAGCATAGTTCAGTCTTATAAGGGGCAGCTGCAGACCCAAGCCCTTTGCTCAATCCTGTTTATGTTGTTTCAAAATTGATAAGTTAGGATCGATTGATTGTATTTGTCAGCACGGAGTACATCTTCTAGCATCAAAGACATGTTTCGTGTTGAAGCCTTGAGGAGAATATATAAGGCATCTCAATACAGCATATAAGAGGTAAAGAGCAATGAAGGTAAAAAACTATAAATTGCATAAAGTTAAATCCTACAGGAATCATTAATAAGCATATATTCTTATAAAGTATAGTAAAATGATTTGCAAGTTTGGCTAACTAAATGTTTGTGGTCAAATGCAACACGCCTTCATGTTTAATTGGTGGAGCAAGTGCTTAAAGCAATGAGTTTCCGTATAAAAATATCATCTTACAGAATGATAGGCTGTGTATTGAGATAACAGGATATGATAAATCAAGAACAAAGTCTTGGGGCAAGAAAAAAAAAATACAGTGCAACAAAGGACTTACCTAGACTTCCTTCCCATTCTAATGATTTACCATGCATCTAATCCTTCAAGCCAAGGGATAATAAATAGTATCAATATGGGTTGTTATTAGAGCTGAGATGAACGTTATTGGTGATACTTAAATATATGAGGCCGTACTTTGCACTATAGCGACAATTGCATTGTTTGAAATCCTTCTCAGAACACCCATCTTCGCACTTAAACATGGGTACCGTACACGGTTTTCAAGTATATGATATAGGAACCTTCCAAACTTTTGAAACGAGCACAACAGTGTATGCAAATGTCGGGGTAAATTCTGAGAAGGAATTTGTCTACACTTCAAATTGTAATCCGGGTCTAAGAGGGAATAGAAAAAACAATCGCAGAGACTAAGGTTTTACGTGAAAACCCGAGGAGGGTGAGAATTCACTATTTTCAGAGAATTACAATGAATTCTGTAGAGATAAACTTTATTCTTCTTGCTAGATATCAATCTCAGAATGTCCTCCTTCTGTCTCCTTCAGATATCTTATATACCCGAGGGGTTCTGTTGACAATTCGAGTCATGCGGGATTCAATAACCGCATGATCTACACGACGTGATCCATTGCAACAGCCGGGATTGTGCTCCTGATTGTGGGAGTGATATTTGTTGCTTTATGTAACTGCTCGCGTCGAAAGAGGGATAATGGACCGCGTTTGAAATAGAAATTGACCTGGTGGCATAGTGAATTCACAAATATAGGCGGAAGTTGATGGAGGTAGTCACAGAGGTTATCTTGCTCAAGTCAGAAGAATTGACTTCAGGAGAATGAGCACCCTCAGGACAATTATAAGGAATGGTCTTGTGAATGATCTAGACGTTGATCTTACTCGGAGATTTTTCCTTGCGAGTGTCTTCGAAAATTCTGATAGCGGGGGACACGTCTCTTGATCCTGGCGTGAGTCAGATTTTGACCACTACAGATGCCCTCTTCGCTTCCTTTTTCTCCCGACTCTAAGGGAAAAGAGGAGTGGAATGAGTATGCCCTGGCTTGAAAAGTTGAGGCATCACTTGTAATCTGAAGGGTTTGGGTCAATGCCTCTTAGTACTCTGAGCCCTCTTTGAAAACTGGTAAAGACAGCTGGGTACTTAATGACCCAAATCTTGACTTCATAATGGAGATCGTCTGGCGGGATTGAATTAACTCCAGTTGATTTGACATGCTGAAAAATCCGGGATTCAAATCATCTATGCAACTGTGAAAGTTTTGAATTCGAGACGGTTCAGCTTCTGCGTTTATAAATAGGAAGTATTCTGGAAGTGGGGGCCTATCTTCAAAAGGTTTTCTCTGCCCCTGATATTTCTTGTCCTGGTGTCTGGTGGATAGAACTGTTGTTCGTTCTTAGCTCGATGGAAGATGGAGAGGATGTCAATGATGAAGATGGTGGTTGCGTCGCATTTGCCCCCTTGTCATGTAATTTCAGAATTTCAGTTCTCGTGATGGGATCCCGCTGCCAGGGAGGAATAGATTGGGCTCAAGCTCTGAATTGATTTACTCAAACATGTCTTTTCCTGGTGGCGGGTGCGGACGGAGTGAGATTTTGCTCGACGTTGGATCCAGATCCCATCGTCGTTGTCCACGTCTTGGACTCTTTGCTCCGGGCCGGGTCCTGTGGTCCTTGCACCGAGACTCTTTTCTTAAGGTGAGGCCTGAAAAAAAACATGATGGATGACCCAGGATGATGAGGCGCCCTGTTTTAGAGACTCTTGGGTACTTGTTCGGGATGGAGGGACCATGATATGACGTCATCACGTTCTTGCACGTTTTGGACGGGATTGTCTAGCTGCCTTGGAGGCGTGCTCTACTCGGGGAGAAAAAGACGGCTCTCCATTTAGGAACCTCCTATTATTGTGCAGAAACCTCCCTAGGCTTCCTTCGGGGGCTGTGAATGGTGGTGTGAACAATAGGAACGCTCATGCATGAAGCGTCCCCCAATTGGGGATCTTTGTTTTCTTCAACATCACAGACTTTGGCGAGTCTGAGTCAGGATATGTTTACATGTATTTCTTTTTAAAAAAAAAGCAAACACAAACATGTAATAGATCTCGTATCATATTGTAAGATGTGACCGAGTATGTAATTGAATGGACGTAATCGAAAAAATTTTGTAATGAAAGTGAATTTGGAATAGAAATGCAGATGTGTGTTTAGATCTTGCCTGATTTACCTTTGTTGTTTGAAAGCGTATGTATGCACGTACTCATCCGCCTGTGATTCAGATAAGGGGAGCCTCTAGGCTTGTGCGGGTTCCGACACCGCGCTATGGGGCGGGTTCCAACACCACACTATTGAGCGGGTCCGACCGCACTATGGATACCGAGTGGGAAAAATTCCATCTCGGTGGGGGTTCCAACGTCGCGCTATGGATACCGAGTGGAAAAAAAATCCCGCAATGGAGGATCTCGGTTCTCCTAAAAACACCAAGGTTAATCTGCATTAACACTTTGACGCGGGGGCACATCCCGTCTAGAAGGGTCAAAGTTCAGCCCTCGAGTAGGGAAAATTCTATTCTCGGGGCAAGCAAGCTGCAAGAAAATTTAGTATGCACATATAAACACTCATTGAGGCAAGTAAATTAAGTGTTAAAATGCAAATGTGGATAAAACTTATTGTGTGAGCTTAGTCTAATGGATTCATGTAACTAGTACGTCGAGGGGATAATCTAGACAAAGAAACTCTCATATATATTTTATGTTGTGTCACCATTTCCTGAGCTAATACAACCTGAGTTACCCTCAGACAAATTAACCATGCTCAAAAACTTTTAAAGTCATCCATGTAGTCCTTGCATTGAAAGGTTGTCCTTAATGTCACGTCTTTAGAAAATTATTAGACTTACGATCACGCGAGGTCGGTACGTCGAGGGGGAATCAAAACAAGGAAACCACATAAATATACCTGATCCCGCGTATGCCCATAGTCCGACAGTATCTACAGGAAAGTTGGTCTGAGGTGGAGGAAATCCCAACAACAGATTGGATGCGTCTGTCCTGGATAGGGGCCTCTACCTATTTGACGATCTGATACCTCCAACGTATCACCGGTGTACGTATCACCGTATCGGTACGCGATACGACGTACAAAATTGATTTGATCTCCGTAGTAGTCCGATTGAGCCGATTTCAGTTTCAAAATTATTTTCTAATATTTCAGATTTTTCAGGATTTTCTGGGAATTTTTCTGGATTAGTTTGGAAAATCTCCGTAGTCGGTGTCGACCGATACCGATAACCGGCCTTCTGATTTTTATTTCACTAACGGAGTACAATTTTGAGAATCGGCTTTCACCACATGTCTTAGGATCACATGAGCTACGGTCGGGTATTTTCGGGAATTTTTCTGAATTTATCGAAAATCCGGCCAAACCGGTGTCGTCCGTATCGGCGAGACACTCCGGGATTTTTAATTTGCAAACCGGATTGAGTTTCGACAAACCATTTTCATATTACGTCTCAGGATATTATTTTCTATTTTCTGTAATTATTGGGTACGTTCGGAGATCGTCAAATATTGAGCTAATATTTATAATAATAAAATATTATTTTTTTGTAATTTCTTTCTTTTCTTCTTTTCTTCTCCTTTCTTCTCCTTCCTTCCAGCGAGTTCCCCCACCGACTTCCTCCCTTTTTAAATCCCCCTCCTCTCTTTCTCTCTCTCTATTCTCTCTCACTCTCCCAAACTCTCTCTCTACTCTCCCTCTCTCTCTCTCTCAATCCCCTCTCCCTTTTGCTCTGTAGGCTTGGCCGGCGGCGACACAGGAGGCCGGCGCGCGCGGAGACCGGCCTGGCGCCGGCCATGCGCTCCGGCAGTGGCGCCGATGGCGCGGGGAGCCGGCCTAGCGCCGGCCAGGTGCGGGTGGTGGGGGTACAAGCCCCTCTTCCTCTCTCTTTCCCCTTCGTGGTGGGGCTCCGGCCACGGGCAGCCGGAGCAGCGCCGGGGAGGCGCCGGAGCCGGTGGGGCGGGCGCGCCGCCCGGGCTGCTGGGCGGCGGCCGCGAGTGGCCGGCAGCAGCAGCCCAAGGCTGCTGCTGCCGTTGCTTCCATTTGGGTGAAAACCCAAATGGGTTTTGGGTTTGGGTTTGGTCCAAACCCGACCCAGTTGCATCAAACCCGACCGTTAAGGTAAAAATTGCACTTTAGCCCCTGTAACATTATTAATTACTTTCAGGCCCCTGTAAAATTACAAATAGCCCCCTGAATAATTTCTGTTATTGCATAACTAACCTTTTCCCTCGGTTTTGGGTATTCGGGCGATTCTGGAGCATCCGGACTCCGATTCGGGCGATTCTGGATCCGTTGCGATCGTGGAAAAGAGAGCTACAGGCCTATAGCCAGTTTGTGAGTGTTTTCTTTTTAATCACTTATATTTATTCATGTTTAATAAATGAAATGGTTGCTTTAGGTCGTATACCGTGATTATGGGTAAATCGTTATGTCTGATAATGTAGTAACCCTAACCGATCATGAAAATGGTACACTGGTTAGATGACTATTCCCCAAGGTTTCGTTACATCTATTACATATCTTGTTACGCTGACACTGTCACCGTTATGTACCCACCGATACACTTGACACATTGATGGCCATGCAACCTCTGACACACTACACAGAGCACCATCATATCATGTTCATGATCAATATTCCATGGATACGCGACACTAGTACACGGCCACAGGTAGACTGATCCACAGAGGCACTATGACGCTACACGGTCAATAGACATGCATGTTAGATACCGTTATTGCATGCACTGGCACTATGACGCTACACGGTCACTAGACATGCATGTTAGATACCGTTATTGCATGCACTTGTTGTTGGAATTGAAGAATATAAAGCTGAATCTTCGAGATGAATTATGGCGAGATCCGTTGATCAAATCAACCGGATGATGGTTGGAGTGTGTTCTCTTCCATTTATGATGAACGTGGTATATTTACATGTTCAATTCCGACTTCGAATGAATGAGATATTCAAGTCAAAGATTGCCTAATTCAAAGCCAAAAGGACTAAATTTAGCTACAAGCATTTAGTCCCACATTGGCCATGTGTTGGAAGCTCATGGGGTATAAATAGAGAAAAATGAGAACAAAGGGCGTGCCCTTGGGTACTTGGAGTTTTCGCGCGCGAGAAAAGGAGGGAACTATGCACGTACGTGCGCGCACGCGCGCCGCCGCTGGCGGCGGCCGGCGGCCGGCGCCGGAGCCGGTGCCGGGCTCGGGCTCGGGCTGGGCCCGTGCCCGTGGTCCGTGGTCCGTGGCCTGGGTTCCCTACCTGGTTCTTTTTGAATCAGGGTCCGTTGGTCCGCCCGCGGAAGGATTCGAATCACCCGCCAACGGGTGTCCGCGCGAACAGATCCAACCGTTCGCCAACCGCTGTCGGAAAACCGACCAAGCGGTTGGGCGGTTGATCGGTTGCGACGGTTCTGTCCGAACCGTCGCAACTGCTGGAATTTGGCGGACGAGAATACCCCTCCAGAGCGCTATAAAAAGCGCTCCAGGGGTCCATTCTCAGACACACCAAAATTCGAGATCACTTTCTCTCTTTCTGAAGGATCTCTCTCTCTCTCTCTCAATTAAGTTCTGAATTCGATTCTGAACTGGGCTCCAGCGAAGTGGGAAATCCACGACTTCCAGAGCGACTTCCAACGAAGTGGGAATCCGCGACTTCCAAGTGAAGTGGAATCCAAAGCGACGTCCTAAAGGAGATTCTGCCAAAATTCTTCAACCTTCCTACGTCCTCAACAGTGGGTGTTCCTCCAAAAGAGTAAGACAAATATTCATTTGAAATTTGTCGTTATACCGCTGTTTTGCTAATCCTGTGTAGGTACTGGTTGACTACGGTTCGACCGTACGGTGATTTGGTAGTGCTATCCAAATACCGTGAAGAAGTGTTGTATCTTGGGAGACCAGCGTCCATTATCCCGTTAGCACCGGTGCGGGGGACGTAATTGTCTTAAGGAGATTCGCTGTAAGCGTACCTCACTTCAATTACTGTATAAGTGGACTAAGTCCTTTATACAGGGGATATACTTTACAGTATATCGAGATTGACTTAGATTCAGTCTAAGTGAAACTGTATAAGTGGATTAAATCCTTTATACAGGGGATATACTTTATAGTATATTGTGACTGACTTGGATTCAGTCTAATTGGTGCTTAAACCAAGGAAGGAAATTGAAAGGTGGTTCTTGAATTAAGGAACGTTCTTTGAACGGAAAACCTCCCACCTGATATTTGCCGACCTGGCCAATTAGATTGTTGATATCTCAGTGATCTTGATAAGTTGTCAGATTGATTCTTGTTAAGCAGAATACCCAACAATCTTAAGACAATTATTGTTTCTCACTTCTGTTCTGCTTGAACTTGCAGAAAAAATGTCTGAGACAAATCAAGATACCTCCAGCAAGGCAACAAACATACCGCTCCAAGGTTTGATGCCAACTCCACTTCCTAACCCGAAGCCGGAGAAGCCAGGAAAGTTTGATGGCACAGAGTTCAAGAGGTGGCAACAGAAGATGCTCTTCTACTTGACCACTCTACATCTGGCCAAATTCCTGCAGGAGGATCCACCAGAACCCGGAACTGATCGGGATTCAGTCCTTGCATTCGATGCTTGGACACAAGGTGACTTCCTTTACCGAAATTATGTTCTTAATGGACTGGATGACTCTCTTTACAATGTCTACAGTCTGATTACTACGGCAAAGAAGTTATGGGCCAGTCTTGACAAGAAGTACAAGACTGAAGATGCTGGTACCAAGAAGTTCGTCGTTGGACGATTTCTGGAGTACAAAATGGTGGATACCAAGACTGTCATCAGTCAGGTGCAAGAGTTCCAACTTATCTTGCACGAAATAGAGGCCGAAAGTATGATTCTTCCTGAAACTTTTCAGGTTGCAACAATCGTGGAGAAGCTCCCCCTGCGTGGAGAGACTTCAAGAACTACCTGAAGCACAAGAGAAAGGAGCTAAAGTTGGAGGATCTTATTGTGAGGCTTCGTATAGAGGAGGACAATCGCAAGTCCGAGAAAAGGAGCAGCAAGAACTCCTACGAAGCAAAAGCAAATGTGATCGAGGACTCAAAGGGGAAAGCATCTACTTCCAAAAGCTTGAAGAGGAAGAAGCCTTCCCAGGGGTACAAAGGCAAGGCTCAAGACGGCAGAACCATGCGCTTCAAAGGGACCTGTTACATCTGCAACAAAGAAGGTCACAAAGCAAATGAATGTCGCAGCCGTCAAAAGAAGAACAAGAAAAGCCACCCACAGGCCAACATGACCAACCATGAATCACCAAGTCTTTCTGCTGTGGTGTCAGAAGTAAATCTGACAACCAATAACAAAGACTGGTGGGTAGACACGGGAGCTACCAGGCACATCTGCTCGGAGAAATTGTTATTCTCAGAATATCAAAGGCTAGAGCAAGATGAGCAATTATTCATGGATAATTCAGCTTCCTCAAAGGTTGAAGGAAAGGGCAAGGTCATCCTGAAGTGGACATCGGGCAAAGAGCTTACTCTTAACGATGTCCTTCATGTTCCAGACATCCGAAAGAATCTGATTTCCGGATCTATACTTAGTAAGAAAGGATTTAGAATTGTATTTGAATCCGACAAATTTGTACTTACTAAGGGAGGGATGTATGTGGGAAAGGGCTATCTTGTTGATGGACTTTTAAAGCCAATGTTGCAGTGGTTGATAAAAAGTCCGTGTATTTGTACCCAAAGCTAATCAATAAAAGAAATTCTTCTGTTTATTTGCTTGAGTCTCCTAATTTGTGGCATGCTAGATTAGGGCATGTAAATTACAAGTCTTTAAAGAACTTGTCTAATCTGGGATATATTCCTAAACTCAACTTGGAAGAAATTCGCAAGTGTGAGGTTTGTGTTGAGGCCAAGTTGGCTAAAAATTCATTTCACTCAATAGATCGAAATACAGAACCTTTAGGGTTAATTCATAGCGATTTATGTGACTTGAAGTTTATGCCAACTAGAGGCGGTAAAAAGTATTTCATTACTTTTATCGATGACTGTACAAGATACTATTATGTGTATCTTTTAAACAGTAAGGATGAGGCAATAAATATGTTTACAACATATAAAGCCGAAGTTGAGAATCAACTCAACAAGAAAATCAAGATTCTAAAATCCGATAGAGGCGGAGAATATGAATCAAATGATTTTAGTGAGTTATGTGCTAGTTTTGGTATAATACATCAAACTACAGCACCATACACTCCTCAGCAGAATGGAATTGCTGAATGGAAGAACAGAACTTTGAAGGAGATGGTTAACTCCATGCTCGTAAGTTCTGGAGCTCCGCAGAACTTGTGGGGGGAAGCTCTATTAACTGCAAATCATATTCTAAATAGAGTACCCCACAAGAAACTTGGTCTTATACCATTCGAGTTATGGCATGGAAGGACACCTTCCTACCATTACCTCAAATGTGGGGGTGCCTTGCAAAGGTGCTGGCACCATTACCCAAAAAGACTAAGTTGGGAGCAAAAACTATAGACTGCATATTCATAGGCTATGCCTTGAATAGTAGTGCCTATAGGTTTCTGGTTCATAAATCAGAAATACCAGATATTCATGTAAACATGATTATCGAATCTCGAGATGCTGTGTTCTTTGAAGACATCTTTCCGTACAAACGGGAAGCAGATAAGACTTCTGGGAAAAGAACACACGAGATGGCGTTCAGGGACGAAAGCCCCGAGGAACCAATTGTAAATGCGGAAATTGAACCAAGAAGAAGTCAGAGATCTAGAATCTCAAAATCTTTTGGTCCAGATTTCATAGCATACGCTATTGAGAGCGAGCCTCAAACATTTAAAGAGGCTATGTCAAACCCAGAAGCACAAATGTGGAAAGAAGCTATAAATAGCGAAATAGAATCCATACTAAGTAATCATACTTGGGAATTGGTAAACTTGCCTCCTGGAAGTAAACCAATTGGGTGTAAGTGGATTTTCAAACGAAAATTAAAACCCGATGGATCTATCGATAAGTACAAGGCTAGATTAGTAGCCAAGGGTTATCGGCAAAAAGAAGGACTTGACTACTTCGATACATATTCACCAGTAACAAGAATAACGTCCATTCGGATGTTGATTGCGATTGCAGTATTGCACAACTTAGATATCCATCAAATGGATGTCAAGACTGCATTCTTAAATGGTGAATTAAATGAAGAAATTTATATGGAGCAACCAGAAGGATTTATAGTCAAGAACCAAGAACACAAGGTGTGTAAATTGGTAAAATCCTTATACGGTTTAAAGCAGGCTCCAAAACAATGGCATGAGAAATTTGATAGTGTCATGATCAAAGATGGATTCACTATCAATGAATGCGATAAGTGTGTTTACACTAAAACAGTTGGAGATGCATGTATCATTGTTTGTCTTTATGTAGACGACATGTTGATACTTGGGACTAATATTGAGATTATTAAGTCCACTAAAAGAATGTTATCCAACTGTTTTGATATGAAGGATCTGGGGGTTGCTGATGTAATTTTAGGAATTAAAATTACTAGAACACCAGATGGAATCAGTCTATCTCAATCTCACTACGTGGATAAGATGATATAAAGATTCAAGGATCATGGGATAAAAGAGAATACAAATCCTTTTCTCCCACACGTCCACCTTCATAAGAATACAGGAACTGGAATACGCCAGTTGGAGTATTCTCAGATTATCGGAAGTCTAATGTATTTAATGAATTGCACTAGACCCGATATTGCTTACGCTGTAAGCAAGTTAAGTAGATATACTAGCAACCCTAGTGATCTACATTGGACCGTTCTACTACGAGTATTGGGTTACGTATCACATACCAAGGAATATGCCTTGAGATATGGAAAGTATCCTCCTGTACTGGAAGGATACAGTGATGCTAATTGGATTGCAGATTCTGAGGAATCAAAATCAACTAGCGGATACGTATTTACTCTAGCAGGAGCAGCGGTATCATGGAAATCTTCTAAGCAAACATGTATTGCCCGTTCCACTATGGAATCGGAATTCATAGCCTTAGATAAGGCTGGAGAAGAAGCTGAATGGCTTCGACAATTCTTAGAAGATATACCGTTATGGCAAAAGCTAGTGCCCGCTATATGTATACACTGCGATAATCAAGCAGCTATATCTAGGGCACAAAATGTGATATACAACGGTAAGTCTAGACATATTCGTCGTAGACATAATACCGTGAAGCAGTTGCTCTCAAATGGAATTATCTCTATTGACTTTGTATCGTCAAAGGATAATTTAGCGGATCCGCTTACTAAAGGTTTAAGTGGAGAGCGTATAAACTGCGCATCGAGGGGAATGGGTCTAAAAGCCTAACCTTACCAAGTCAGCTTAATGGAAACCTCACTTAGCGACTGGAGATCCCACGGACTAAGTTCAAGAGGAAAAACTAGTTATGATTGACTCAGCAAGTATGCACTTGGAGCTTGACTCCAATCCATTCCTATGGTGCACATAAGTGCTTTTCTACAAGTGGATTAAGGATAAGCTTAACGCTTTTAATGATGCCTATATCTTGTTACTAAACAAGTGGAGTAGAGTAGACTACTCTTAATAGGTCCATCACCTATGTGAGTATAGAGTTGGGTCGGCTCTTTGGGAATCTCTATGGAGGCTGTTATTCCCTAAAGATACTCTCTGAAACCAAGAATGTCCAGGGCCAAAACGGACACAACAGAGAACCAAAGTTGATTTGGAAAGTCACTGTGTGAAGCTTGTTGACTAGGCTTATACTAACGGCTAACAGTTCAAGACCTAGTTCACTGATTAGCCAGTAAGTCCGATAAAGCTTTCACTATGGAAGGTTCAAGACCTAGTTCACCTATCCTTATGCAGTTTCTTTTCTCAAGTACCTTACACAATAGAGTCAGTCTCTTTGTGTGTCATTTCCTTGAATCTCCATTCATTATGGGGGATTGTTGGAATTGAAGAATATAAAGCTGAATCTTCGAGATGAATTATGGCGAGATCCGTTGATCAAATCAACCGGATGATGGTTGGAGTGTGTTCTCCTTCCATTTGTGATGAACGTGGTATATTTACATGTTCAATTCCGACTTCGAATGAATGAGATATTCAAGTCCAAAGATTGCCTAATTCAAAGCCAAAAGGGACTAAATTTAGCTACAAGCATTTAGTCCCACATTGGCCATGTGTTGGAAGCTCATGGGGTATAAATAGAGAAAAATGAGAACAAAGGGCGTGCCCTTTGGGTACTTGGAGTTTTCGCGCGCGAAAAGGAGGGAACTATGCACGTACGTGCGCGCACGCGCGCCGCCGCTGGCGGCGGCAGCGGCGGCCGGCCGGCCGGCGCCGGCGCCGGAGCCGGTGCCGGGCTCGGGCTCGGGCCTGGGCCTGGGTCCGGGTCCGTGGCCCGTGCCCGTGCCCGTGCCCGTGGTTCGTGGTCCGTGGCCTGGGTTCCCTACCTGGTTCTTTTTGAATCAGGGTCCGTTGGTCCGCCCGCGGAAGGATTCGAATCACCCGCCAACGGGTGTCCGCGCGAACAGATCCAACCGTTCGCCAACCGCTGTCGGAAAACCGACCAAGCGGTTGGGCGGTTGATCGGTTGCGACGGTTCTGTCCGAACCGTCGTAACTGCTGGAATTTGGCGGACGAGAATACCCCTCCAGAGCGCTATAAAAAGCGCTCCAGGGGTCCATTCTCAGACACACCAAAATTCGAGATCACTTTCTCTCTTTCTGAAGGATCTCTCTCTCTCTCTCTCAATTAAGTTCTGAATTCGATTCTGAACTGGGCTCCAGCGAAGTGGGAAATCCACGACTTCCAGAGCGACTTCCAACGAAGTGGGAATCCGCGACTTCCAAGTGAAGTGGAATCCAAAGCGACGTCCTAAAGGAGATTCTGTCAAAATTCTTCAACCTTCCTACGTCCTCAACAGTGGGTGTTCCTCCAAAAGAGTAAGACAAATATTCATTTGAAATTTGTCGTTATACCGCTGTTTTGCTAATCCTGTGTAGGTACTGGTTGACTACGGTTCGACCGTACGGTGATTTGGTAGTGCTATCCAAATACCGTGAAGAAGTGTTGTATCTTGGGAGACCAGCGTCCATTATCCCGTTAGCACCGGTGCGGGGGACGTAATTGTCTTAAGGAGATTCGCTGTAAGCGTACCTCACTTCAATTACTGTATAAGTGGACTAAGTCCTTTATACAGGGGATATACTTTACAGTATATCGAGATTGACTTAGATTCAGTCTAAGTGAAACTGTATAAGTGGATTAAATCCTTTATACAGGGGATATACTTTATAGTATATTGTGACTGACTTGGATTCAGTCTAATTGGTGCTTAAACCAAGGAAGGAAATTGAAAGGTGGTTCTTGAATTAAGGAACGTTCTTTGAACGGAAAACCTCCCACCTGATATTTGCCGACCTGGCCAATTAGATTATTGATATCTCAGTGATCTTGATAAGTTGTCAGATTGATTCTTGTTAAGCAGAATACCCAACACTTGTATCATCCTTACACGGCTACGGTAGTTCACTAGCCATGATATTTCATGCTACACGGACCACTGTTCTGACACATATAGATTACACGGATTATTGCTACACATATATGGTTACCACATTTCATATTATTATTCTCATCATGCTATGAATTCTCGGCATATCACTGTTACACATGTATGTACGATTTCTTTATTCTTGTCACATGGATCCCCATTCCTATTACTTGTATTATTGTTCCATGTTATCGGATACATGTTATATGCTTGTTTCCCGTTACTGATATAATTATTCCCGTTACTGGATACATGTTTCCTGTTACTGATATGGATATTCCGATACTGGACATGAGAGCTGTTGATATGCTATATGTGGACTTCCACATCTATTGTTCCCGTTTCCTGTTATATTCATGTTATATTGTTCCCGTTCCCGTTATATTGTTCCCGATTCCCGTTTATTGTTCTACGCTATCGACAGAGCTCTTGTCCAGTTATCATGTTACCCGTATCATGTACAGTAGTTGTTCTTGTCACATTGTAGACTGGACATATCAGATAATAATGATAACTCGGGTATGGGGGAGACTTGACGGTTGATTAGATCTTATCGGGTGATGTACTGGATCCATATTGTTAGTCCCACTGCAGGGGACGGTAGTGCTGCCTACCAATAGCTCCATGAGCTCCCGTTACTTGATTCGTGCTCCCCTCTTAGCGGAGGGCCCTGGTCTCAGCAGCCAGGGGTCCGTTTAAGGCCGTGATCCCGGGTATGCACGGGATACATCCACCGATAAGAACTCCTCGACCATGGGTTTCCAATTAACATAATAAAACAGTATACACAATAGTGGCGTTGGAACACTTGTTATTTGGTCACTCTCGTCTGGATAATGGTACCTGTAGGCCATGTCCGGATGGGTTCGACTGGAGTGCGGGCTCCCGTATGAACTGCCAGTGGTATGGGACACTGGAAGAGATTGATTAAAATATCAGGTGGTATGATTTCTACTATTGTGTCAATCACATGACTTGCCTGATACATGTATACTAACTTGTTACTATTCCTGTTCATGTTATTGTATCCGCTATCATGTTACCTGTAGACTTTGCTACACTACCTGATACCTATGGTGGCATACTACTCATGCACATGTATACCTTGCATCACATATATTCTGTTTTGCATTGCTTATATGCTATTTAGACACAACACAGTAGCATGTTCATATTGCATATGCCCACCTGCATGTTCATTTACATCACTACCATATTCACTGCTGTTACGTCACCGCTAGATAACATTATGTATTATATAAACTAGATATGATTAGAGTCATGACCTGATGAGAACCGGCTAGGTAGTGATGATATCAAAATATGACATGTTTATATATTTCACTGCTTCCTATATACTTATGATATAATATCACTTGTACCACACCATGTATTATATGTTAGTATCGTGCTTGTATTATTATGTATATATTACTACCTCCTTCATTTTACCACTCACTAGGTCGCTTTCTGACGACCCTGGGTTTGCGTGCCCAGATTGGAGATCCGAGTTCTCGGAGTAGCAGAGAGTGCCTTGGCGTGACATAGGAGATTCTCATCTGGCCTAGTCATAGGTATCCTGGGCATTTATTTCTGTTATCTTATTTGTCCCTATTTTTCATATCTATTATGATCGCTGACCTATTTCTGCAGGTATTCTTGTACTGCTTTTATGCTGGACCTCATGTCTCTATGGAGGGTATGTACTGTACTGAGGCTTAGCGTACGTACGTGGGGTTTTCCACCTTGCGTATGTACGTCGCCATAACGTCCCGTACCTGCGGGATCGGGGCGTTACAGAAGCTTAACTTTAATCCATGCATATATAACTCCATGAGTTTTGTCATCATCAAAAAGGGGGAGATTGTTGGCCCAAAGGCCTTCCACCCTAGTTTTGATGATGATTAACTCATGTAGTTATGTTACTAATAATCTTGTGTTGTTTAAGTTTCAGATCATTAACCAAGATATTAGTTGGTGATTAGCTTCAACAAGGAGTTTAGAAGCTTTTCATGATGATTCCAGGGCCAAAACTTCATGATCACACATTGCCTAGCCCATGGATGGAGTTTGGAGCAAGTCAACTTGAAAATGAAGATCATCAAGAAGACTTAGGTATCCATAGTTTTAGTTTAGTGTGTTTTAGATCCAATTTCTAAAGTTTAGTATAGTTGATATGCTCAAGTGCACAACACACAAAAGATTCATGTTTTGGATTAGTTTTCATGAATAATAGATCAAAACAAGTTTACATAGTTTTTATGTATATTAGATGTGTTCAATATACATACATGCTTCATATCTTAGACAAACTTATTTTGACTATCCTATTCATGTATTGAAAAATCAAGTTGATAAAAATACAAGTTTTGTTTTGATAAAATTTGCAAGACTCAAAAATGAATTGATATGATTGATATATGTCTTGAAATTTTATCACTAGTTTGTGTTTTAAAATAAAATGATAAACAAGTTTTTATGGAAGTTTTAGAAAAGATATAAGTATTTCAAAAAATGTTTTATCTAATTTTCTGTTCCAGGCTTCAACCAAGTCGACTAGTAACCTGACTAGTCGACTAGGGCTGAGGTCGGTCGACCGGGCGGTCGACCGACGTGCACAAATCTGTGCACGTTTGAAGCCATTGGGACGGTCGACCGGGACGGTCGACCGGTCTGAGAGCAGAGCTCTCTGTTTGTTTGGGTCGACCGGGCCGGTCGACCGTGGTTGCCCAACGGTCCCATTTCTGACCGTTGGCGGTCGACCGGGCCGGTCGACCGCTGCCTGTCAGTGCTGCCAGCTCAGCTCTAACGGCTAGTTTTGTATTGGGGCTATATATACCCCATCTCTTCATAGTTTTTGTAGAAGTTTTCAAGTGCAAAAATTTCAGACCTTCTTAAGTGTTTTTAAAGAGTTTTCAAAAGTATTTGGGGTTTTAATCTTTCAATCTTTATTGTTTTAGGTTTTTGGAAAAATCAAAGAAAAGAGGATTTTGGGAGATTTGTCTTGGTTTTCATTCCATATCTTTTGCAAGAATTTTCCCAAATGTTTTTCTTTGTTGCTTGTTTTCAAAACACCTAGTTTTTCACACTTGAGCTATCTTCTATCCTAATCTATTAGGATCATTTGTTTTGTGAAAAAAGAAAAAGGAAAGAGGTTTGTGGTTGAAAGAGACCACCTATTGTAAACCCTTGATTTCTTGGTTGCTCCCTCTTTGGTAGAGGTTGAGGTTGTGATTTGGGCTGTTGGTTTGCTCCCTCTATTGTGAGGTGGAGATTGGTGTTTACTCCCTCTTGGTGAGGTGGAGTTGGTTGTTGGTTTGTATCCCTCAAGTGTGAGGTGGATTGGTTGTGTATTAGCTACGGGCCTACTCCCTCGGTTGTGAGGTGGTTGTTTGAGAGAGGAGTTCGGTACTCCATTGTTGTAAAAATCCTTCTCGTGAAGGTTCCCTCGGTGGGAGTCCTCGGTGGACGGTATAGTGGATTGGAAATCCTACACGGGTGTAGGCGGGGATGTAGAGCAAGGGTGCTCGAACCTCGAAACATATCATTGTGTTTGCGTTTGATCCACTTGTCTCTAAACTCTCTCTTTTTACATTTGTGCAAAGCATCATACTTCATTCATATCATATTTGCTTGTGTTGAGCATAATTCATATTGTCATATCATATCTATTTGCTTGTATTGTGCCTTGCATAATTCACATTGCTATATCTTGTATATGCTTGGTTGTTTGTGTGTGCTCGCTTGTACCTAATCAACAAGAGCTTCACATAGCACCTCAACCCATTCAAGGGGAATCAAGAGGAGTTAGTCCAGAGCCCTTCACGGGAAATTCGGCTACACTTGTTGATTGTACTAAGTGTGTTGCAAAATTTGCATTAGCTTCCGCATTTAGCGCACTTAGTTTTGCATTTAGTTTTAGATTAGCACAAACACCTATTCACCCCCCCCCTCTAGGTGTTTCTTTCATAAACTAAATGCCCTAAATGCGGAAGCTTAAAAACTAATTTGCAACACACTTAGTACAACACACAAGTATAGCCGAATTCCCCGTGAAGGGCTCTGGACTAACTCCTCTTGATTCCCCTAGATAAGGGTAGAGGTGCTATATGAAGCTCTTGTGGTTAAGTACAAGTGAGGCACACACAAACAACCAAGCATATAATGGATATAGACAATATGAAATATGCAAGGCACAAATGCAAGCAATAAGATATGAATAATGTGAATGATGCTTTGCACAAGTAAAGAGAGAGAGTTAGAGAGACAATGGATCAAACGCAAACACAAAGTTATGTTTCGAGGTTCGAGCCCCTAGCTCTACGTCCCCGCTTCACCGAGAAGGATTTCTAATCCACTATCTTGTCCACCGAGGATCCCACCGAGGGAACCTCCACCGAGGAGGATTTGTTACAACAATAGGAGTACCGAACTCCTCTCTCAAACACCGCCTCACAACCGAGGGGTAGGCCCGTAGCCAAACAACAACCAACACCTCTACCGAAGAGGGTTACAACCAATCTCCACCACTCACTAGAGGGAGCAAACACAAACCTCAACCTCTACCAAAGAGGGAGCAAACCAATCACCCGATCAACCTCTACCAAAGAGGGATACAACAAAAAAGTAAGGGTGTTTACAACTTGGAGGTTTCCACAACCTCAAACAATCTCTCTTTTCCACAAAACAAGATCCTAATAGAATAGGATAGAAGATAAGGCTCAAGGTGTGGAAAACAAGTGTTTTGATCAAAGAAAATCTCTTGGAAAAATACCAAATTGATATAGAAATGAAGAATAAGAAACCAATTCCCAAAAACTTATTTTCTTTGAAAATAACAAAACACTTAAAAACAAACAAGATGAATCTTTTTGCTCTTTAAACTCTTTGAAAACTTATTTTTAAAACCAGAGAGTAGGGAAAAATTAGCTCAGAAAATCTTAGCCAAAACCCCCAAGAAATGGGGTATTTATAGGCCAAACAGAAAACTAGCCGTTAGGCTGATCTGGCAGCCTGACAGGCTGCAGTCGACTGGCCGGTCGGTCGACCGCCAACGGTCAAAAATATGACCGTTGGAGCAATCCGGTCGACCGTGTCGATCGACCGCCCAAATACAGAGAGTAGAGCTCTCTGGTCCGGTCGACCGCCCGGTCGACCGCCCAGATACAGAGAGCAAGGCTCTGGTCGGTCGACCGCACGGTCGACCGGCCCACTGTGCTGCCAGACGTGCACCAGGCTGTGCACGTGCACGGGCGACCGCACCGGTCGACCGGGCTCGGTCTGTCAGTCTGTCAGCCACAGTCTGGGTCAGAACCTGGGTAAAATTAATTTTGAAAATTCTTTTATCTCTTTTAAAATTACCATAAAAATTGTTTTATCATTTTACTTTGATAAACAAACTTGTGATAAAAATTTCAAGACATATATCAACATATTAAATCATTTTTGTGTCTTGTAAATTTTATCAAAAACCAAAACTTGTATTTTATCAAACTTGATTTTTCAACACATGAATAGAAAAGTCAAAATAAGTTTGTTTAAAAGTTTAAGCATGCATGTATAGAAGGAAAACATCTACTATACATATAAACCAATTAAACTTTTTTGATTAACTATTCATGAAAACACATATCAAAACCAAAACGTGTGTGTATTGTGTACTTGAGCATATCAACTATACTAAGCTTTACAAAAGGATCTAAACACACTCTAAACTATGGATACCTAAGTCTTCTTGACGATCTTCCATCTTCAAGTCGACTCGATCCAAAACTCTGTGATCCAACGAGCAAGGCTATGTATGATCTTGATGCTCGGGCTCTGGAATCACCAAGTGAAGCTTCCAAACTCCTCTTTTTGAAGCAATCACCAACTAATATCTTGTTACATGATCTGAAACTAAAATCACAAGATTATTAGTAAACATAACTACATGAGTTAATCACCATCAAAACTAGAGAGGAAGGCCCCGGGCCAACACATACCCCTCAGACCGCCACCCCTCCCCTTCGTCGGCTGACCGTCGTCCGACCGATCGCGATGCCGCATCCAAAACCCTCCCACGCAAACCCCTCCCTCCTACTCTCCTCTACTTTCTCTCTTTATCTCTCTCTTCACTCACCTCCCTATCACTCCAACCCATGTCTGGCGTCACCAGCGCCGCTACACTACCCCACAACCACCACGACCACCTCCGCCCTCCACCACTCTCTGCCATGATCGCGCCCTGTCCACCTCTCCTTTTTCTCTCTGACTCCCTCGTCTCTCTCTCTCTCTTTTTACCCTATAGCCGGAGCTCGCCCTCCGCCGTCGCCGCACGCGGCCATCCAGCCCGCAGCCAGACCCCAGCCCCTCTTGTAATACCCATATCTTACAATACATGAATTAATTGTGAAAAATAATACTTATTAAGTGTAGTGTATTTTTGTTTTAAGAAAATTGTCATTTTTAAAGTTGAGATATTAGTTTAATTATTCTTGATTATTATCTTCGTGATTTTTATTATCTCATTCTTCTTTCCTTGTTTCAAGCTCAAGCCCATCACATTTTCGCCGCATGTGAGAGTGTGTAACAGGATTTGAACACAGGTCTCCTATATTTGATTTGAATGGATGGGCCAGCTTGGTCCCTTTGGGTTTTGTGATAAAAGGATAGCTATTTTACTTATACTTTACTTTTTTACTCTTTAATTCCTCCAGATTCAAGAAAACAGACTCTCACTCTGCTTGAATTCAAACCCATCCCACAACTAATCCAAAACTAATCTCATCATAACAACCGGATCCTAATCCTATCTTAACTAACTAATCTAAACCCTAACTAACCAATCCCTAATTATCCTACCACCTAACCTAATCCCTATCAAATCCAATTCCCAACCAATCCACTTCATAATTCTCTTCTAATCCTAAATCCAACTCTAACCTTATCCTCCACCTGCAGAGCATCCACACCTCATGCACCATTGCCGCAGCCGTGGGCACTCCTCCATGGCGAGACCATGTCGCCATCTCCCCCTAGGCGAACTCCGCGGCACTTCCCTTTTTGCTGAAGCCCGAGGTCGCGCATATACCTCTCCAGACCGAGCTCTCTTGGCTTGATCCTCCTTTCCCCTTCGGCAGCCCCAACTCCTCCCTGTGGTATGTGGTATGGAATAATAATCTTGGCTCTATATGTGTCCAAATGACTCCTTGTGGCAAAATAATAGTGGGAAATTTTGTAGCAAATTTTGGAATTCAAACTGCATCTTTGTGTCTTTTTGACATTCATTAACATAAAGAAATCATGTGGGACTCAATTAGCAGTCTGGGAAATGCATGGTTTCGTTTTTCTCATTTTATTTATTTATTTTTATATATCAAATAAAGTACGTCTCAGTATGTTTTTGATAGTTCATTACTAGGCTTGCAGGACATATACTGTATTTCGGGCCCGTTTGGCGAGATTCGGACCACACCTCAGGGAACAATGACGGGCCTCCGTCATTATCCGGCATCCACGGCCTCCGCTTTGCCGTCCGCTCCACCGTCAAGCAGCCGACGTTGCCCGCGAGCTCCGACGTGTCCGATCTCCTCCTGCCGTGCCTTTCGTTGACCGTGCGTCTCCCTGCATGGTGGAGTCTCCCTGCATGGTGAGTTCTCACTCACAAAAATATACATTAGGGTGTGGGTAATTTTCATGTGTGGAGAAACTTAGTTGTGAGTGTAACCCCTCTCTTTATTTTTTTATGTAGATGTGTGTGTATAGTGCTATGCGTGTGTGACTGAAACTATTTTTACTTCATTTTTTTTTGTGTCTATCTTTCATTTTATTTTGGTATTTAGTTTTGTTCAGTTCTTTTATTGTTTTGTTTGTTAATTTAGTATGCATTAGAAAGGACCCAAGTAAGAAATAGGCAATATGCATTGAAGAACAGTCACTTGAAAACTTTGGGATAAATACTGTTGAAAGGGGTACCCTTAGGATGGGTTTTCTATCCTTTATTTGTCAGTGTTGAATCTGTTAATATAAGACAATAGGTTGTGGTGGCTTTTCCCGTTCAGTTTATGACATTTGATACCTGAGGGAGAGCTTTCTATTTTAGGTGTCATTGATATTTGTTGTCTCTTGTTTATAAGAGAGGATATTTCTTTGATGTAATTGTGGGAAAATTAGAGAATTTAAAGGAGGTTTATATGTTTTTCATTCACCATGATTTTGGACCAAATTAAGCTTTTTAAGGTTCATAACAAGTTCTGGTTCTTTCCAGAAAGTGTGAAAGACAACTCTAAATGACAAAAGCCCCAACACATGGAACAAGTTCTTGGTCCAATGCCATTCCATGGCATCCAACTCAACCTTATTAGCCTTGAACAAACCTTTTGGATCATATCAGGCATCTAGCATGCAACTGTTTTTGCCACACTTTTGTAGGTGATAGGTGGACCTAAGCTTTCAATAATATCAGTGTTACTGTGAGTTACCTTCCCATATTGACACCCTTTTTTCCCTATTAATAGAAAGCTTTGAAAGGAGAAATTTATACATGGTTCTTATTGATTTGAATGGTCTCCAGTTTGATTGAAAACGTGGTTGGTGAAATATGTGGCAACTGTTTCATATGGATTTTGAGATGGATGATATGAGATGACCCCCGTATTATTGAATCCAGTTGATTTTGTGTAAATAATACATGTATAAATATGTTTAAGTGTACATATGCAGGCCTGTATATATGTATTATATGTGTACATGTTGTATACATGTACGAGCACGTGCACGTACGATGTACACTTGGGTGTATGCTTGAGTACGTGTGTGATTATGTTCAAGTATGTATGAGTATGTGATATGTGTACAGTTGCGTGCTTCAGTGATTCAGACCCATTTGATGAGATCCGGACCATTGTAGGAGACCCACACTCGATCCGGATTCGTGTCCATTGTGGACCCAATACATAGGCAAATTGAAGACTGTTCCATGGAATGATTCGGAGATCCATATCAGTTCGTACAGTGAAGACCAGACGGCGATTCGGTTCCAAAAATACATCATTTCAAGTGAGTGTTCCTTGTTTTCTTATTGAGTATTTTGATATTATTTTATATGAGTGCTTTTAACTGGTTCATATATACGTTATTATGTTTAACAGTGTTCATGTTTAATTACTGTTCATGCATGTCAATTATTGCTCATGTTCACATTCACGTATTAAATACATAATCAACAAACCCCGGAAGACCACATTGCTGATTCAGAATAAATATCCTGATACCATTTAGATAACTTGACTAACTATAAGACATCTAACTGATAACAATACTATGCATATTACTGAAAGTTACTGGGACAAGATTGTTGACCGTAACACCCTGTACAGTCCTATTGTTCATCATATACACGGTTACTGATATTGTTCACCGTGTATATGATTACTGATTGACTGTTACAGTACTGAACTGTTCTGTCACCGTACCGTCCCAGCATTATAAGTAATATGGATATTGATTGTCATGACTGAATTAATTAATAAAGTAATTGAACAACTTACACCGGGATTGGAGAAATTGATGGAGGAGACAGCGTCTGTATTTTGGGTGGACCTAGGATACAGGTTGCGCAGCCGACTGAGGGTTCCACTGCAGGGTTCCTGAGGGAGGACTGACATCCCATTTGTACTGTTACTGTTCCACTGTTTTTACAGTGAGATTACTGTTACTGTTACGAGTACCAAGCGATACGGCCTGGTTCAGCGCCAGGAAACTGAGGCCGTGGTCCCGGGTATGTACGGGACCCACCTAAAACATGGATAATGTCTCCAACCAATCAGTTTCAATAACTTAGGACGCTGATTGACACATGTAGTAGGCGTAGTATGGGATGCGTCTATTACAGGTGGCAATTGGTGTTCGCTGACATAATAAATGATAATAAACTGTTAATGTATTGTGACTGACATTAATCACCTGACTGTACATTTATATCACTGTGATAGACATATAACTATAACCATGACCGGATTGTATAACAGACTAGTGACATGCTAGGTTACACACCATAACGTCAGTGTTGTTTACAGTTATGTTAGTTACCTTGTTCTACATCCATGTTGTTATTCAGTGCTTATCATGTGATTTAGTGCTTTCAGTTGTCTGTTGTTATTATTTATGCACTTTTTATCCTGCACGAGCTTTTTCCCCTTTACACACACACACTCACCATGGTCGCGTTCTGACGACCCAGGGTTTGCACGTCCAGCTATTGGACGATTGTTTCTAATGTGCAGGTGTTCGATGAGACGGTACGCTTTGCGAGGAGCTTGGGTCCACTTCCTTTGATTCTGGTACTTTAGCATTTTCTGTTCCTGCTATTATTCCTTGATTCTCGTATATCACATTTAGCCTGTCATACTATTCCTGTTATTTCATGATTTTATCCTTTATCGCTTTCAACTGCCATATCCTTGTCATTATCCATCTGTTATCATGTATAAGTATGGTTGCAGTGATTCGATGATTATTACAGTTCTGATTATAACTTGTTCAGGTTAATTTAGGCTTAGCGTATATACGTGGGGTATTTTCCTCGTGTATATACGTCGCCGACTCTCGTCGCGACCCCATTCCCGCGTATTTTGGGAAGCGGGGCGTGACACCTCTCCTTCCTCTTCCTCTTCTTATTCTTATTTTGATGTTACTGCTGCACGTTGTGCTGAAATAGAGAAGAAAACCCAGAACGAGATTTGGACTCTCGAAACCCGCAACCCGCAACCCAAACCCATTTTAATAGAAAAGGTAAACTTTCATATAGGTCCATCATAAATTATTGTTGTTTTCAATCATAACCATCTAAAATTATGTTTGACACCCTGGATAACTGTCAGATATTATAAAAATGACCCTGAGTCATGCTTTAGACAATATCTTGACCGTTTGACGTCCAAATCACGTGTTCTTGGTACCGTTCGGATCAGAACAATGAAAATTTCACTTATAAGGCAAGTGTTTACCATCATTTTCATTATTTCATTATATAAATCTGTAACACCCCGATCCAGCAGGTACAGAGGCGTTACTGCAACGTATATACATAGGTCGGAAATACCGTCACAAATATACGCTAAGCATCAGTACAGGAAAGAATCAAAATATGAAAGTACATGGTGCTTCATACATTCCAACATATAGTACAATTACAAAGTTATCACCATATGTGACATAATATTACAAGAATATTACATCACCGATAGACGCAAATGCAAGAATACAAAGAGATATACAATAATGAACTGTATAAAAAAGATGTTCACGAGTTACAGAAGGAAACCTCGAAAGCGAGCAGGGGATCTGGAAGGATAGGTCCTCAGACGGTCTACCAATGAACCACTCTTCCGCTGCGCCACTCCGATCAGCAACTAGGAGAATCCACCAACTCCAACCTTCAGGATCTGGACATGAGGATCCAAGGGAGTCAGAACTCCCCAACGAGTGGTGTTGTAAATTCTAAGTAGCGTGCAAAGATAAGCACGCGTGTATCAATAAATCTAAATAAAAGAGCATGAATTAAAAACCGTGTCGTGAGTACAAGCACACATGGACAGGAATGAAACATCAAGTGATGGGATAAACAGATGTGAAAAAATAAGTTGTATGGGCTCAGTAGATAGATTCATGAGATTGTACCTCGAGGGGATAATCCAAATAAGGAAACCCTCATCTATATATCATATACCTCATGTCTCCATCAACTGAGTACGCACAACCTGAGTTGTCCACAATAACAGTTAAACTAGAACAATATGAATCATCAGGAATTATACGGTAACCAAGTATCTGTATAAATCAAGAATGAACAAGTCGGGAAGTCAGTAAAGTAGTACACAAGCATAACGGGAGTACATAACAAGCATAATAAGAGGTCATAATAAGAAATTAGATATTACATTCCCGTAATGTGATAATCATGAGTCAAGAGTTAAACATGACAGGTATCAGGTTTTAACATGACAATGACAAGTGATCAGGCAGGTAACAGGTGATAAGTCATGTTATAACAGGGGCAGGTGATAAGTGATAACATAACAAGAGCAGGTGTCAAGTAGTAGAATATCATGTGATAGCATGGTAAGTGCTAACATATCAAGCATGTGCATAGCAAATGATATAGCGATGGTTGAGTACAATCAAGCGGGATGAGTAAGTTGGAGGCACGGACAACAAACAGTGGTTAATCACTAAAGCGATTGGCGGGGTTACTGGGACGACTCTGCTTAAAATGTGAGTAGAAAATTTGGCAGCATCTCACCTAGGTGAATCTAGCGAATAAAGCGCTGAGCGCTAAGCATGCCTATCAGGCGTAAGCTGAGAGACCTGACGGTCTAAGCGCACTCCTCTTACGAGGAAGTGTGCAAGAGAGCCCGAGGGCTAAAGTACGCCCGGGGTCTAAGCACATTCTCGGTAGCTACCACAAAACTCATAAGGGTGCAAAACCTAGACCAATTGGGTAGCCATCCCGGGAGTGGGCGAAAACCAAGAGTCAGTACAAGTGCACCTGCATGAGATGTTAGTACCACATAATCATGCATATAAACAGGCGATAATTAGACCATCTATATAGTGTGTGAAGCCCAAAGGCTGTATGTAAGCCCATAAGGGCTGAAGTAATACCCGGGGTCTAAGCGCACTCTCGGTAGCTACCACGAAACTCATAAGGGTGCAAGGCCTAGACCAATTTAGTAGTCATCTCGGGAGTGGGTGGAAGCCCTGAAGGCTATACATAGGTACCTGTATGGTTAGTACCAACACGTGCACAAATATCATATCGTTTACACTATTATAAGCATTACATTACATCGACCCAATACAAGTCACGACATGTCCACAGATTACAACTCACACAAATCTACGGAAATATAAATACCAATACAATACACCCGTCGAAGCGGGGTACCCAATTTAAGGCGAGAACACTCGCCTAAAACACAAATTTCACGGAAATGCTGCGCGCACGAGTTCCGAGGCTGGGAAATCACCGAAGCGAAAATGAACGGAGGCTTGGCCCCAAGGGGTGGCCGGTCCTAGAGGGGGGTGCACCACCTCTTGGTGGTGGCCTAGGTGGTGGCCGGCCATGAGGAGAGAGAGGAAAGGGTGAAGGTGATGGTGTTGGAGTTGGTGGTCTGGTTATTTGGTGGTGGAGATGGATTTTTATGGAGAACGAAAAGGGAAGTGAAGGAGGTGATGATGAGAGTGATGTTGGAGGTTGAAGTAGTGCTGATGGAGGTGGTGTGTGATGGCGAAAGTGAAGATGGTGGTGATGGGAAAGGAAATAGAAGAGGTGGTGGTGAAGACAGAGGACTTGTAGTGGTGGTGGTGATTTTGGAGGAGAATGAAAAGGAAGGAGATGGAGATAGTGGGGAGGGTGATGTAGGAGCTTGAAATGGTGGTGATGAGGTGGTTTTATGGTGGTGATAGTGATGGTGGTAGTGGTTGAGGAGAGTAGAAGAGATGGTGATGAAAATGGTGTAGTAAAGATGGTGGTGGTGACGTTGGTGTTGTCGTTGAAGTTGTCGCCGGAATGATCGCTGGAATATTCACCGGAGATGTCGCCGGAGAGAGGATGGCTGGTCTCAAGCTTGGGGTAGTGGCCAGCCTAGGAGGAGAGGAGTGGAGGTGGGTTTTATAGAGAGTTTTGTTGGTGATGGGTGTATTGAAGAAAGTAAAGGAGATGGTGAAAGTTTTGGTGGTGTTTGGAGTTTGTGTTGGAATAAATGGAGATGGAGGAGGAAGAAGATGATGTTAAGGAGTTATAGATGTTGTTGTGGTTGTTGTTGTAGTGGAGATGAGGAGTAGTTGGTGATTATTAGGGTTTTGATGAAGAAAAGAAAAGGGAAGGAGAAGGAAAGGGGTTTGCTTTTAGAGTTGGAGTTAAAGGAGAAGGAAAATGAATTTGGAGAAGAGATTTTTGTGAAATGGTGATGGGAGAGGAAGTAATGGTCGGTCTTGGTAATGGAAAGGGTGTGATGATAGATTGAGATATTTTGGAGAAGATATTTTGATGGAAGGCTATAGAATATAGTAGAAGAATGAAGAAGGTTTTAGAATATGGTGGAAGGAAAATGAAGGAAAGAAAAAAGAAAGAAGAGGAAAAAGGAAAAAGGAAAAAAAAAAAATATTTGATTGGTGCAGAAATTAAAAATAATTAGATTAGTGGATTCCCCGGACTCGGTTGCGGATGCGGAAAAATTTCGAAAAAATACCGGAAACGCCGAAAATCAAGTATCTCGAAAAACACTCCAAAAATTCTCAAAAATCAAGAATATTATATTAAGAATCATGATGAAATCCGTTTCAAAAAATTCTTTATAGTTTTCAAACCAAAAATTTTGGAATCGACAGCTGATACTGGTCGACACCAAATCTGGTCGAAATCTGTTAAATTCTAAAAATCCTCAAAAAATGTATTAAAATAGTAAATATTATTCTAAAAAAATATATGAAAGCAGTTTCTCAAAATTCAAATCCATTTGTAAATTAAAAGTTCGGGAATAAACCAGTGGTACCGATTAAATATAAAAATAATTCTGAAAAATTCTGAAAAATCATGAAAATTTTAAATGTTAAAAAACAGTGTTTGAAACTGAAATCGGCCAAATCTTATTACCAAAATGTGAAATCGATCAATACACTGGGATCGGGTCCCCGGTTCAGACTAGGGCTGACTCTGAGTCCACGAATCCAAGCCAATGCAAGATAATCTCATAATTAATCATAAAAAAACAAATATGGGAAGTAAATCGAAAAATATGATCAAAAAACCTGAATACGTATCTAAGTACGTATTTCGGAAACGGGGTGTTACAAAATCGTCTAAACCATTAGTGTTACCTAAATGAACTAGTTGGTACTCGGTATTGCGGTTATTCCTGATAATTGTCTGCCCTTGAGGAGTTGTGTGGTATATTTAATCAAGGATCGTCCTATTATTCGTGGTAGTTATGATATATGTATTGGTGGGTTAAATTCTTGTGGTCCTATTAGTATGCATTTTACACTGTATTTTCCTGTTATTATTCATGTTACTTGTTACATAAAAATTTCTGTATTTAGTCTTTTTACTTGTTATACAGATATTCCTGTTATTATTTCCCGTTACCTGGTACATGTAGATTCTGATTATTTATTCATGTTATCTGCACGATACTTGTTTCATTGCATATACACACTACGGTAACACTGACCACTTAGAGAACGTTCCTGTGTACCTGTTACTTGGTATTATTAGATAAGGGTCATGCACACTTATTAGACCCTATCCACCTACGTTATACTGTAATTCAAGTCACTTCGGTATGGAGAGACTGGATGATTGACTAGATCTTATCGAGTGGGTGTCAGATCCATTATAGTCCCACTGCAGGGGACGTGATAGTGTTGGCTACCGTCTGTTATAACTCATTGAACTATCATTTCTCATTTCTCATTACTTGTTTCGCCTTAACGGGCTGACCCTAGTCTCAGCAGCCAGGGTTTGTTTAAGGCCGTAATCCCGGGTATGCACGGGATACACCCATCTGATCAGAGCTCTTATATCGTTAGGTCTCATGGCACATGTTTATACACTCATTGACAATATTATGTAGATTTACTTCACTGACTATATTGTGATTATCGTCGTCTCATGCATATATCATGTTTATTCCATGTGCATGTATACATATATCATATTATTCCTTATTGTCATTATCCTTCTTTTGTACACTTGCTCGGTCGTATCTGAGACCCTGAGTTTGCATGCTCAGATTTAGAGCTCGTGACTACACCCACAGAGGAGGACCAGGAGTACATAGATGGTTTGGCTGAGTAGCAGTGGGACTGTTCATGACTTTTTGTCTCTTTTGACTCACTGTATGTTTCATAGTTGTACTCATTTTGTGTTTATATATATATATATATATATATATATATATATATATATATATATATATATATATATATATATATATATATATATTATATATATATATATATATCCAGTTGTAGTGTACTTTTTCATAAATGTGTTAATAGACTCATGTGTACTCTGTTTTTATACTGCATGGGACTGTTTTATATACTCTTGTTACATGTAATATATATAAATTATTAGTAGTGTTCTTTCTTTGTTATGATACTTGTGCTGGTCTACAGGAGGCTTAATGTATATTCGTAAGGATTATATACCCCGTGTGTATACATTGCCGATCATGTCATGTGCTGTAAATTGGGACATGACACCCCCTCTCTAGGTGAATTCAGAGACGCGCGCGCGCACACACACACACTTATACTTGTGTCATTTCGGAAGGATTTGAGGTCGAATCCTTCCCATTCAAATACAACTCTATGATATCCTAACGCAAGAATCAATACATTGAAGTGAAAAACACCTAGAGGGGGGGGGGTGAATAGGTGTAAGTGCTAATCTAGAAACTAAATGCGCTAAATGCGGAAGCTAATGCAATTCTTGCAACACACTTAATACAACACACAAGTATAGCCGAATTCCCCGTGAAGGGCTCTGGACTAACTCCTCTTGATTCCCCTTGAATGGGTTGAGGTGCTATGTGAAGCTCTTGTGGTTAAGTATAAGTGAGGCACACACACAATCAAGCCAAGCATATAAGGATGAATAGCAATATGAAATAATACAAGGCAACACAAGCGAGTATAATGATATGATACGAATGATGCTATGCACAAAAAAACAAGAGAGAGTTAGAGAGACAAGTGGATCAAACGCTAACAACAAGATATGTTTCGAGGTTCGAGCACCTTGCTCTACATCCCCGCCTACACCACCGTGTAGGATTTCTAATCCACTATCTCCCACCGAGGGAACCTCTACCGAAGAGGATTTGTTACAACTCTAGGAGTATCAAACTCCTCTCTCAAACAACCACCTCACAACCGAGGGGTAGGCCCGTAACCAATACAACCACAACACCTCTACCGAAGAGGGTTACAAACACCAACTCCACCTCTCACTAGAGGGAGCAAACCAATCACCCGATCAACCTCTACCAAAGAGGGATACAACAAGAACAAGGGTGTTTACAACAAGTGGTTTCTTTCAACCACAAACCAATCTCCTTTTCCACAAAAACAAGATCCTAATAGAATAGGATAGATGATAGCTCAAGTGTGGAAAACTAGGTGTTTGGAAAACAAGAAACTCAAAGAAAATGCTTGGGAAAAAACTCTTGTAAATGATAGAGAATGAAAACCAATACAAATATCCCAAATTCCTATTTTCTTTGATTTTTCAAAAAGCCTAAAACAAATAAGATTGGAAGTTTAAAGCACAAAAACTCTTTGAAAAACTTGTTTTAAACTCTGGGAAACAGGGAATTTTTCTCTTGTAAAAACCTTGGCCAAAATCCCAAAAAATTGGGGTTTATATAGGCTCATCAGAAAACTAGCCGTTAGGCTGATGTGGCAGCCGACAGGCTACCGGTCGACCGGAACGGTCGACCGTCAACGGTCTAAAATCCGACCGTTATAGCCTCCGGTCGACCGTCCCGGTCGACCCAAACAAACAGAGAGCACTGCTCTCAGACCCGGTCGACCCTGACGGTCGACCGTCCCAATGTCTGCCAAACGTGCACAATCTGTGCACGTCGGTCGACTGGCCCGGTCGACCGACTTCATCCCAAGTCGACTAGGTCAGTTGACTAGTCGACTGGTTGAAGCCTGGAACAGAAATCTGGGTCAGAAAAACGGTTTAAAATATTTTAAAAATCTTTTAAGTCTTTTAAAACTCCACAAAACTTGTTTTAACATATTATATTGAAACACAAACAAGTGATAAAAATTTCAAGACATATATCAATCATTTCAATTCATTTTTGAGTCTTGCAAATTTTATCAAAACCAACACTTGTATTTTTATCAAACTTGATTTTTCAATACATGAATAGGAAAGTCAAAATAAGTTTGTATAAGTCATGTAAGCATGTATGTATATTGAACATATCTAATATATATAAAAACCATGTAAACTTGTTTTGATCTACTATTCATGAAAACCAAAAACCAAACATAAAACGTGTGTTTTGTGCACTTGAGCATATCAACTATACTAAGCTTTACAAATGGATCTAAAACACACTAAACTAAATTAGGATACCTAAATCTTCTTGATGATCTTCATCTTCAAGTAGACCCGATCCCAAACGTGAACCACCGAGTGCAAAGGTATGATCTTTAAGCTTTGGCACCGGAAATCACCATGAAAAGCTTCTAAACTCCTTGTTGAAGCTAATCACCAACTAATATCTTGGTTAATGATCTGAAACTTAAACAACACAAGATTATTAGTAAACATAACTACATGAGTTAATCATCATTAAAACTAGGGTGGAAGGCCTTTGGGCCAACATGAAGTTGATCTATATTATTTCAAGTAACTAAAAATCAAAAATCATATATTTTGAATACTTTTTTCTCATCAATCAAGTAGGCATAAAATGGACAACCGAAATTGTGATGACCGTGCTGCGGATAGCTGCGGCGGCGGCCAGGGTGATGGCGGCCGACGGCCAGGGAGCAACAGGGAGGTGAGGGGGTCTTTGTTTCAAAATTGTTTGATATAATTTTGAAAAAGCTCATGAACTCAAACCATTTATACCTCTCCTGGAGAAATAAAATTTCTATATGATTGTGAAAATAGTTGCCTTAGTTGATCTTGTTCCTTATTGTCGTTATTGGTTGTGAAGGATCTCTAATTTTGATTCAAAGTTATTTTCATTGAATTTGTTAAATGTCTGAACTTGGTTCACAAAATTATGAGGGTATTTTTTCTATTTGAAATAATGATTCTTAATTGAAATGTTTGTAGGGTAAACATCAAAGGGGATACAAATTAGAACTTATTGAGAAAGAAGGGAGTAGGAACTATAATGGTCAAATCATCATCTTGATTTTAAAATAGACGAAAGCTTTTCGATTTGTGAGTTTGAGGGTATAATTAAGTCAATAAGGAAATATCATAATAACTTGTGGGGAAACGTCATGAAATCTAGAAGAAATTAAATGGAACAAGTTTGAAATGAAGGTACATATGTGTGCACGTATTCTTATTGAAATTGAATTCCAAATTGATACATAATAGTCTTTCTTCTATTTTATTGCTCGATCATTCAAAAGCAATTTAATTGACATATAGAACAAGCATTATCGGGTTTATTTGAAATCTCTAATACCAATATAGCAAAATGGCTTATTATTAAAGTTGAAGCCCTTGATTCCATAACAGCGATATTTGTATAAGATAATACCAATTATATATTGTAATTAGGCTTATGAATCATGAGAATATATCTATACCATATCCACAATGTAATTTACTTAAAAATAAAGTTGGCGGAAAAAGAAAAGAAAGTCAATCATAGACAAAAACAAAAAGGGGAGAAACTTGAAATTAAGTATGAAAAAACTCTTAGATAATATTCTCATGAACTGCCGCTCTTAACTTGTCCTTCTTGCATGTCCTTTGTTGCAGACACAATATCTGGTCATACTGCATAGGGTATATGACCAGTGTGTGTAGGAATGGGGATAATGTTATGTAATGACAAGCTAACTCTAGCACTATTAGTTACATTCAATTCTTTCTTATACTTTTCATATTATACTCATATGTCTCAACATTCTCATCTTAGCCTCCGTTAGTTGAAAATGTAGTTTCCTTAACGTAAATTTGAAATGTTGTAGAAATTTCTATCAAGCATGGGAGAATCAATGATTGATTCCTCAGTCGTTTTACGACTTAACTCATTTCTAGTCCTAATAATTATTGTCTTTTTTAATATTCAACTTTAGCCTAGTTGATAAGTCTGTTATGTAGAGGCAATAATAGTCAAGCTATGAATTTTAAGCCTGAAATTGTTGAATTACATATACACAGGCATATGCAAGCGAGAGCAAGGTACAAAAACTAAGACTAGATTTTGATAATATGGACCAAATTTATGTTAACTTTATACTAAATTAAAAGTTTAAATTAAATCTGTATAGACACCAGAATAACTCAGCATCGATTCTCATAGCAAAGGAATAATGTAGAATTGGCAAAATTCATAACAAACACATCTCAAGAATGAGACACCATCAAGGATCCTTAACAAGTATGGGAGGAATAATGATTGATTCTTCATTTATTTTGTGTTTTGCTTAACTCTAATTCTAATAATTATTTTACTCTTCTTGGGTATATCAATTTATCCAAACTTGATAGGCACGTTCATGTAGAGACAAGATTATTCAAACCATGAATTGTTCATTTGAATTTGTTTATTAGCGCACAACGTACACAGTTAAGCAAGGGTAAGATGCCAAATTAAAAATTTAAAATTTGATAATAATGACCAAATTTTGGCTAAATTTTCTACTTAATTATAAATTTACACTGAACTTGAGTACACATCTTTATCCTTCATTCTTTCTATATGGGAGTTATTTTATACATCTCTTGATATGCCCATTGAGGACTTGATATCCTTATTTGTCCACTTCGATAAATTTTATCAAGTTTATTAAGAATCAAATTGGAGCTTTGGTCTTTGTGTGACTGTAAAGAGCATCAAACTCTTTTTTCTTTATAATGAGAATCATGTATTCCAAATATTGATATCTCATCATGATTAGTCTTTTGAAATAATTAGACTTTCAATCCTTCAAACGATCAGCTGCTGCAATTATCCAGATTGGTGAACTCCATTTAATTAAATTTGATTCTTTTCTTTTAGCACTTTAGCCTATGTGATGATGTCAAATATAATAATTGCTCATGACTTCAAGTCTAATTTCCTTAAAGACTGGGTGAGTGAACTATAATTCTTATCTTAATTAAGTATGAGTAACGAGTGGAATTGGACTTGATCATGGATGTAATTAAATACTACCGATGACTATCAAGACATGACAATGACACACATATAAAACAAATAATGAACTCAAGGATCTATTTGGCTATAAAATACTTAACAAACTCACAGAGATCGAAGAAAAGATTAATTCTTGACAAGTTAAGAATTTGATATGAAACTTGATGATTGATTAACAACGTATGATTTAACTTAAACTAGTGAGTAATATACCTTTTGCTCGTGAATTACAATTTTGATAAAATGAAAAGGGATTTTAGCTCAAGTATAATTTATTAGACTACCTATAGTTAACAGTTATGCAACGATTAGGAACACAGATTAGTAAGTTAATCAACTTCATTAACCAAATATAGAATGTATAAAATGAGATCCTAATTGAGTATAGACCTAATTGTATAACTAGATATTGAGTGTTGAGAACGCTAACAATTGTTCGATGTATTGTTAAAATAATTGGTATGGATATGGATGGTATTTATGTTTGAGCATGTGTGTACATTGGGAATTGTATAAACTTGATCGTGTGATATATTGGATATATATACAAGTAATATGACCAATAATACTGAAAATTGATAACTTGAATAAAAACTCGACTTATATAAATGAGATGAGTAGATCACTACAACGTTAACTTGTAATTTATATACATGCATCCACATATACAGTGAATTACATTCATTTCTTTGAGAATGAAATTAATAAACTGGAAGCAAATAATAACAATTGGTCGACATTTCGTATTGTGATGAATTGATTTTATTATCTCTGCCTGTATATCTATACTTGTCTACTGAATTTATACATTTGGAGAAAGAGACCGGGCGAGAGCTGGAAGGAGGGAAAATGATGTTATTGCCATACTATATAAAATTATAATAGAGGAAGGGGTCGGACGGAAGCCGGTAGGAGGAAAAAGACGGTGTTATTATGATATGATATGTGTGTGTGTGTCTGTGTGTGTGTGTGTCTGTGTGTGTGTGTATATATATGTGTGTGTGTGTGTGTGTGTGTGTAACAGAGGAAGGGGCCTGGCGGAAACGGGTAGGAGGGGAAGACAATATTGTTGACACACACACATATAATAGAGAAAGGGGTCGGCAGGAGCCAGTAGGAGAAGGAAGACGGAGAATTTCACACTTTATTTGTGATTTGAATATGCATATGAATAATGCATAATATGTTTTTCACTAAGTACGATATGTCAATGCTGTGAAGTGTGATATAATTATATGATATACAAGTACATTTATAATGTGTATTATTTGGATGGATAAACTACATTTATAAAAGTATGATTGTGATTGGCGCACCCCGCGTGCATGATATATGAGATACGTATGTGTTACGTATTGGGAATACATAGGAAGAACTTGATAGTAAATTATAAATAGCTGAAATAATATTTTACTGAATCCATATACCGTATAATATGGGGAATAGAAACCTAAAGAAGACAAAGAGAATCAATAACAAAAGAGTCAGACCTACTCCGAAGGCCACAAAGGCATTTATTTTAATTGTTTATTTATGATATGATATCGATTTTCATCTCTCTTGTACATACATACTAGCCTTTGTTGTTTGAAGAAAATCATACTTCTTATTGATATGTATAATATTCTTTGATTTCCTCCTGACTTCAATCACTGAGCTGTTAAGCTCACCCCCTCTCAGTTTCATATTTTCAGGTCACAACGAGGCAGAGACTCAGCTCAAGTTGTAGGCATTTTGTTGAGAACTTTACTTATAATGAGAGCGTAGTAGATGTAATTATATTTTATTGCTTTCAAAGTTTCTTGTTTTATATATATATATATATATATATATATATATATATATATATATATATATATATATATATATATCAATCATAACCCTGTTCGATATGTGAACTTATAGCATGTGTAAGATTTATGAGATGGACTGTATGGAGATGAGTTAGATTGCGATGATTTTGAAAAGATGGAGTTATAAATAGTTCTACATTATATCGTGAATGCCGAGAGGGGTACTCTCGAGCATATTTTACTATGTATCCATATACATAGCCGATGTCAAACCGAAATTGTGAATTAAGGTTGCATGTATCTGATGTTTTGTGAGATGATACTATAATTATGGTTGGATTCTGGTGATAAGATTTTTATTTGATGATAAGTAGGTAGATGTTGGATGAAACTGCATATGTAGATATCTTTGTATATCAGGACAGAGCAGTATATACAGAGGAGATGCTGTAGAAAATTTCAAAATTTTTAAATGTGATCAGGATAATCTGATGGTTAATTATGAGATATTATGTTAATTGAGTATATTAGAAACTGGGACTGTTACACACTGCCTAATTTTTTGATAAGTTTGGAGATGATACTGAAGAATTTGGATTGGATTAAGATAATTTGGTGACTAAAAACTAGGACCATTACAACAAGACTCTGAGTGGGGTGAGACCCATCAGCAAAGTGGGTCCGTAATCGTCTTCTAATGGGGTAAGACTCATCAATAGAGCAGCGGACTCTGCAAGACTCTGAGTAAAGGTGAGACCCATTAGCAGAGTGGGTTCGTAGTCATCTCCGAGCGGCGGTTAAGACCCATCAGCAGAGCGATAGACTTTGCATGACTCTGAGTGGGGTGAAATCCATCAACGGAGTGGGTCCACAATCATCTCGAATAGGGGTAAGATCCAATAGAGAAGTGGCAGACTCTGCGAGACTCTAAGTAGGGGGCGAGACCCATCAGCAGAGTGGGTCCGCAGTCGTCTTCATATGGAGGGGTAAGACCCATCAGCGGAGTGACGGACTTTGCAGACTCTGAGTGGGGTGAGACCCATCAGCAAAGTGGGTTCGCAATCGTCTTTGAGTGGGGGTAAGACCTCTTCTGGATTGGAAGCTGCCTCAGGGGTAAGGGCGTACTCTTTGAGGAAGTCTTGGCAGACAAGTTATTCTAGTACTTCTGAAAGCTCTGCAGTAGACGGTCTGGTGTCCCTTACTGTCGTGGTAGAAACATTATTCTTTCACTCCGGGTAGTGTAGGGTCATATTGAATCAGTTTCGGGTGTTTAACCCTACGACTGATCCTTAATGGTGTCGAAGACTTCATTAATGGAGAGCCTCACAGAGTGAAATGCTCTTCCCTCTTGAAAGCTTGGCACGAATTCAGTAAGAGGATTGGGGATGCCTGACTTTCTAGGCGGGTTGCCCCCGATTCGGGTGACGAGCATTGGTCAGAGTATCGTGTTATGACTTCGACTTCTCACCGTTATTGCCGCATTTGAGAGACTGGTTGGCAGAGCTCTTCGTTGCCTCCTGTAACTGGATGTAAGTCTGGTTTGGGGTATGACCTCACTTATCTGAGTGACATCATGCTTTAATAGATGCTTTTATGGAGGGCGAGAAACCTGTAACCCGCTGATGAATGCGAGTGCAGAGACATCTTCATCGCAGTTGGGCACCTTAGCGAGTTGGTTCTGAAAGTAGACAATGTATGACTTGAGACTGTCATCGTGTCCCATTTTGACGATGAGGAGGTAGTGGTTATTCTTCTTGTCTTCTTGGCATGAGGCATACTAGGTAAGGAACGCCTCGATTATCTTCCCAAAGTTGTGGAGCGAATACGGCCAGAAATTAAAACCAATTCGAGGCCACAACTTTTATACTAAACAGAAAGGTTAGGCACATGAGCGGATTGTTGCAGGAGTGACCATAATCTTGTCTCGAAAGTGCCTGATGTGTTTGACTGGGCCGCTGGCTTTGGAGTGGAGTAGTAGTCAAAGATTAGAGTTGTGAACTTCTTCGAGAACTCGCACTCCAGGATCTTTGTGGAGAGAGAGGAGTCGGAGACTTTGACAACTGCCTTTTTTGGTCCGTTACGGAGTTGTAACCTCGCCTCCTGGATTCGCCAGCCTTTGGACCAGCTCGTTGAGTGTTTGTATGTTGGAAAACTCCTCGATCCTCCTCCAAGTCTGACCATGCTGAACCCCCATTCGGAAATGAGGCATATTAGCCTCATTGTCTGAGCGGTCCTCATTCAGGAGAGAAATCGATCTTGACCGCCTCAGGTTCGTGGTGGGCCTGTCAACTCGAGTCTACATAGTCTCAGGCTTATCCTTTGACTACATCTGGACCTGGATTTTTTGGAAGGCAGTGATCTGTGCTTGGAGTTGGTCGTTGTGTTATTTCAACGCCTCTTGCTCTCAAGAGGCATTATCACGGTTGATAACTGCTTGCTTTCGATCGCGATCTGACTGGCTTTGATGTTCTTCATCTGTTCCTTCATATGTAACAGTCCCGGTTTCTAAATGTATGATTAGTCTAACAACTCTCAATTTAACCATATTCTTATTTTATTGAAAATTTCAACACCACCTCCCTAATATTTTGAATCTACCATAATACAATGCATAAATTTCGATTTACAACGACCTACTTATACCCAATAATAATTTCAGCCCACACGACCTATATGCATACAACCAAAATCCACAAACTCATCCTAATTTCACATTATTTACTTCCACCAATGTAATCAAGTAATTCATAACACCAACAAAATCAGTTCTATCCCCATCATTACTAAGCGAAATCAATACTCTCAGCTCCAAATATTACATATACAAAATGTCCATCGTCTCAAAAATACCACATGATACAAGTTACATATGACGAATGTCATACATGCATACACAAGTTATGAGAGTTCCCAAAAGCAAGACAAACATGAAAATATGACTATTACAAGCAATTCATGGAAAGTAAGACGTTCAACCCATCACTTAGTTCCTTCGAGTTAAAACGGCTCTTAGCTTGTCCAAACCTGAAATATTTGAAAAGAAACGGAGTGAGCTCGACACCGCGGTGAGTAAATCATACTAAAATTTGGTTAAGTTCTAAGTTCCATTTTATCCATAACCTTTAGAAGTGATCTACATAGCTTTGACATGGATTACTATAAAATTTCACCCTATAATGCAAGCCTCTCATGTCTATTCTCATAGACTTTACAATAATTATTTAAATGTTTCAACTACCATGAATTTCTCATTTTATTAACTCTTAATTCTCTGTACTCATACAGCTACAAATTCAAGCTCATGTGTGTTTAATATGTGTATATTCCTACGTGTATGCATGGGCCATCGCATCAAAAGGATGATCACTTTATTAATTTAGATATTTATTACACTTACAAATCCCTTGTTACACAACATCATAAGTAGACAATATATGATAATATTTGTTATTTGGCTTGTACATACAGAGTTCAAATGAGGTTCAATTCTCCGTCTTCCCCCTCCTACCGGCTCCCGCCCGGCCCCTTCCTCCATATATATATATATATATATATATATATATATATATATATATATATATATATATATATATATATATATATATATATATATATATATGGGGTTACTGTACCTCAGCCGGCAGGCTGAGAGAGTTCTCTCAGCGGCGGACGTGGCAACATCACCGCCCCATATCTGTCATGAATTTTGGCGGACAAAATCTTGAAAAATCCCGCCTAATTTACTGTCAGTCACGTCAACTTTGTATTTTCGAAAAATACCCTCCCTCACAACTTTCTACCTTATGTAAAAAAGTTGGCTTTCAAAAAAATTTACAGCTCTAAAATTTCAACCGGCGATTCTGATCCAATTAGTTATTTTCTTTCACAAATTTGATCCGTTTTTTAAAAAATATATTTGCAACTGATGGCGCCTAAGAAATCATCCGTCGAAAAAGGTACTACAAAAAATGATATTTTCAAAAAAATTTAGCGTTTGTGTATTTTAATAGTTTTAAATTTTTTCCAGATTTATTTTCGAGGTCGCAATTTTTTTATTTTTTTTTAAAATCTTGGAACCATGGTCGCAATTAAGAAAGAGATTTTGAAACTTTAGATGACGAATAAATTTTTAAATTTATAAATTTGTAACACGACGATAAAGGTCCTATTTTTTTCAAATTTTTTTTATTTCCTTCTATTTTTACTATGTCGCAGTATTTTCGAAAAAGTGATGTGCATACACTGCATGCGACCTCGGTCGCAGTTGATAAAATTACAGTTTCAGATTTGTGCGACTTTAGATTTTTTTTTTTGGACCTTTCCTTGTAGCCGAATGCGACGTTGGTTGCAGTATATGAAACTTACTTTTTTTTCTTACATACTGACGACATGGATTCACAATTGTTTAAATATGAGTTGTCGTCTCTTGCGACCAAGATCGCAGTGTATTTAACGTCATTTGTTTTATCATACTTGGGTCGCAGTTGTTTCTGATTGCACTGTAGTCTTATGCGACCTTGGTCGCAGTATCGAACCGGGTCGCAGTTGTTTATGATTACACTGTAGTCTTATGCGACCTTGGTCGCAGAGTCGACCCGGGTAGCAATTTTTCTTATTGCACTGTAGTCTTATGCGACCTTGGTCGCAGTGCGGTCTTGTGGTCGCAGCTGTTTTTGATTGCACAGTAGTCTTTTGCGACCTTGGTCGCAGTGTCTACCCTGGTCAGAGTTTTTTCTGATTGCACTGTAGTCTTATGCGACCTTGGTCGCAGTGTCGTCCCTGGCCCAAGTTTATGTTTGCAATGTATGACTGCGACCGTGGTCGCAGTTTATAAAAAAAAAATATGCTTTTTAAAAACTTTAGTCGCAGTGTATGATTGCACTGTAGTCTTATGCGACACTGATCGCAGTGTCGTCCGGGTGCAAGTTGTTTGTGTTTGCATTGTATAACTGCGACCGAAGTCGCAGTTTATTAAAAACAAATATGCCTTTTACCCCCTTATAATTTTTAAATGATCATTGGTCTGAACTGTTTAATTTTTCTTACTATGTAGGTAAACAACAGATAAAGGTTCGTCCTCTGAGATCAAGCCTGAAACCTATGTGCGAGTTCATGAAGAAATTTAAAAAGTACATTCAGGCAGATTTCGTAGAGGCGATGAACAATACCCCATTTGGCCCAATCTTCATGGTGTTCTACAATGAAGAATTTGGAGCTGAAAAGGATCTAAAATCAAACATTGCTGTACTGCGTATTTTAGACCAGTATGATAGGGATACAAGGACCTTTAGAATTGGGGGCAAACAGATTGAGTTAACAGTGGAGGATGTTGCCCTCATATTTGGTCTACCTATCATTGGGGCAGATTTTGTGATGAATAAAACATGTACGATGAAAGATAGAGGGGTGATAAAACATTATTTCCCCAATATAAAGAAGATCACTAAAGTATCCATTGAAGATGCTTTGGATGATCTTCTTGTCAAGAAGAAGTGGAGAGGTGAATTCGATGTGACACAGGATGAACAGCTTGAGCAGCAATTAACTTTACATGAAATTATAAGAGACATTCAAAGACTTGCAGCTTAAGACTTTACCACATTAATCATCCTATACATGTCGGCCACTCTTTTCTTCTCTGGTAGTAAATGCACGGTGCCGTGGTATATTGTGGAACAGATTGCCAATATGCAGCTGATGAGGACAATATGCTGGGCAAAACCTGTTTGGCAATTCCTGATTGAGTCAATGGACATCTTCAGGCAAACCACGTACGAGCTGCAAGGATGCTCCGTGCAAATAATTGTAAGTACAAATCTCATATTTGGCCAACATTGTATGAAATTTACCCAAAAAAAATTGTGAATATCTGTGTAAACTAATTTAATTTCCTTTTTTGCAGTATTGGCTATGTGAGAGGGCTCTTATTTTGAGCCGAGGTCTAGTTTGGAGGACATAACCCCACGCGTTTTAAGATGGGACCTCCAAAATATTAGTAGATCTCTACTTGAAGTTGATCTAAATGAGATTGACAGCAATATTGTAAGTTAGACTTCTTTTTATGTTCAGTACAAATAAAATGAGACCATAGTCGCAGTATTGAGCTGCACCTTTCGCAGTTCGTTTTGTGCCTGACAAACAATGTGCGACCATGGTCGCATTCTCCTGAAAATACCTTTTACATGGAATGCGACCATGGTCGCAGTGTTTAGCTGCATGGCTTGGCAGATAATTTGGGCATGACAAACATACTGCGACCATGGTCGCATTCTTTTCAAAAATACTTCATAAATAAACTGCGACCATGGTCGCAGTATCATTATTTCATTGTTTTATTTTTAACTTACCTTTTTCTGTTTATTTTCAGATTTTGAATCGAATGGCCAACATCTCTATTGCTGAAAAAAAATATGGTTGGCATTCCTGTTGAAGGGGAAGAGGAGGAGGAAGAAGAAGAAGCAGAAAATGAAGATGAAGATGAAGAAGGAGAAGAAGAAGAAGGAGATGAAGGAGGCCATACATATAATGAAGCTTACATCCCGGCGGAAAAGGAGCCAGAACCGGCTGAAACGAGTGAGCAAGAACCAGTTTTTGAAGGTTATTTGCCACCTCCACCGGATGTTCAAGCAGAAGAAATAAAACAATTGAGGTCTCAAAATCAGTACTTGAGAGAATATGTTTCTCAGCTTGAAAAAAATTGAAAATATGGAGATTGAGAACAGACTCAAGGCTGAATTAAAATTAAAAAGGAGAGAAAAAAGAGAGAAGAAAAAACAAAAAAGGCAGCAGAGGAAATTAAAAGTTAAAGAAGAGGAAGAAGAAGAGCTGCTGAGAGCAGCCGCTGCTGCGAAGAAGGAGAAGGAGAAGAAGAGGGAAGAAGAGAAGGAAAAGGAGAAGAGGAGAAGAGAAGTGGAGGAGAAGGAGAAGGAGAATAGAAGAAGGGAAGAGGAGGAGAATGAAAGGAGAATGAGGGAAGAAGAGGAGAAGGAGAAGAAAAGGAGGGAAAAGGAGGAACAGGAAAAGTAGGAGAGGACGAGGGAAGAGGAGGGGCAGGAGAGGAGGAGGAAGAGGAAGAGAATGAGAAGAGGAGGAAGGTGTTGGAGGAGTTAAAGAAGAAGAGGGAGAAAAAGAAGAAAGTGGCGGAAGAGGAAATTAGAAGGAAGGGTGAAGAGAAAAAGGAGCACAAAAGAATGAAGGAACAGATGGAGAAGCAGGCTGAAGAGGAGAAGAAGAAAAAAATGGAAGAGGATAAAATCATGGGTTCTGAATCTATTTTAAATATTCCTGGAGAAGATATGCCAAGTTTTTCTCTGAATATAACTCAAATGATTCAAGAAATCAAAGAGATAGAGCTTCTGAATAAGAAATTCAAGAACATACTCCGCCTCAGAAGCAATCCTCAAAAGAAGCTGTTTTGGAATACTCTAAAGGAACGATAGAAAGGGGAGTCAAAGAACGCAAGCGCGCTGAAAGAGATCGCGATGACTCCGACTTCGTTTATCCAAAACAGAAGAAGAAAAAAAATGAACATCCTCTTCCACAGCCTACGGCTGTGAGTTCTGCCGCTGGTTTCGGCGACAAAGAGATTTCATCTACTGAGTCAAAATCGAGAGAATTGACCGAAACCAGAGCATACAGAATTCTGCAGCCCATCAACAAGCTCTTATAAAAAATTTCTTCGACAAGTCCTTCTCTGAGTAAGTTAATTCATATCAAAAAAATCTGTTATACCTTTATATAAGAACAATTAAATTACTAACTTTGTTTTTAATATCTTGCAGTTCTACTGCGTATCAGGATACCGACAACGGAATCATTATTACAAGGAATGACATTGAGGAGCTGATATTCAGTAGAGACTTAGATGCAAATATAATTCATTTCTACATGCAGCATCTAGAGAAGGGAAAAGGATTAAAAAGCATATTCTTCCGGAGCGAAGCTTGGGTAAAAATCTACTTTCTCCTTTACAGTTTACTGTAATATCAATTGTGGAACAGATTACTTATATTCTCTATCTCTGTGTAGGCATGTACTGCGACTAAGGTCGCAGCTGCGACTAAGGTCGCAGTTTATAATTAAAATGTACTGCTACTAACTAATGTACTGCGACTAAAGTCGCAGTTTATAATTAAAATGTATTGCGACTTAACTCATGTTCTCTATCTGTGTAGGCATGTACTGCGACTTAGGTCGCAGTTTATAATTAAAATGTATTGCGACTAACTCATGTTCTCTGTGAAGGCATGTACTGCGACTATGGTCGCAGCTGCGACTAAGGTCACAGTTTCCAATTAAAATGTACTGCTACTAACTCATGTACTGCGACTTAGGTCGCAGTTTATAATTAAAATGTATTGCGACTAACTCATGTTCTCTCTGTGTAGGCATGTACTGCGACTATGGTCGCAGCTGCGACTAAGGTCGTACTATCTCATGTAATGCGACTAAGGTCACAGTTTATAATTAAGATGTATTGCGACTAACTCATGTACTGCGACTAAGGTCGCAGTTTAAAAATATGTTAATAAGAAACGCTGCGACCTTGATCGCAGTGTCTTGACTTAATGACTTCTTATTTTAATTAATTTTTTCTTATATTTTAAATTTATTTTGTATTTTATTTATTTTTTTCTTGTCCGCAGCACGGTGTTGTAAATAAAAGTGAAGATTTGGAAGATCATTTCATCAAGCAGAAACTGTTGAAAAACTGAACAGCTGATGTGCAGTACATGTTCTTCCCGATCAATCACAAACATAGTGCCGACGAACCCGGATTTCACTGGACCTTGTTGATATTGATGCCGATACACAAGAGTGGATTTTTTACAACTCTTTGGTTCCAGCTAACAAAAAAGTAGTATATTACAGCTTTACCAAAAAGATGCAAGAACAATGGTGAGTTGAAATTTAATATTTCGATTACTGGAAACTGGCATTTAATTTTATTAATACTAATTTTTGTTTCTATTGACATTGCAGAACAAAAGATTAATACAGATTTTTCAGATTGATTTCAATAAATTAATGAGAAAAATAAATATAAAATACACAAGATGCCCCCAACAAGCAAACAGGTATATAAATTTTTGACATCTCCTTACCTTTCATATTTTCTACTTTTTTTCAGTAATAAAATCTAATTTCATTTAATGATTACTCTGTGGAATTTTCAGTGTTAATTGCGCTGTATATGTATGCAAGTACATGGAAAGCATAGCGTCTGGTAGTCCATCAGCTGTTGATGAAGTTACGGATGCTGATGTACAGAGACTAAGAAGTGAGCTTGCATACATGATACTTGCAGATAGAGAGAAGAGTTGGGATAAAGAAACAGAAATTATACGAAGGACAGTATTTAATGACTAACAGTTGACAATTTATTGATATAGCACAATTTTTTATTTTATAAATGTAAAAATAATTGCAATTGCAATTCATTGCATAATTTTTTTGTTGTATTGATTGAATTTATAAACATTTCTATACATTTATTTATTATAAGTTCCATTGATTATTTCCATTCTACATTTGTTACACTTGGAATTTACTATTGCGTACTGATGTTAGAAACAAATATGCGTTCAGTAATTGTATTGCGACCAAAGTCGCAATAATGACCTGTTGAGATACAACGTTTCCTTATACGGCGATACTTTAATCGAGATAGCGTTAATGGTCACAGTTACTTAATCATTTATCAGTTCCAATGCGACTATGGTCGCAGTAATGAACTGTTTTGCAGTTCAAAGTAATTTAAAGTTATAGTGTATTATCTTTTAAACTGTTTTAGATAACTGAATAGTCACCTAAGAAGTATACAATTTTTTGGGAAAAGGTAGAAAATAAATTTGGGAGATATTCACGTGGTCCAAGGGATTAGGTAGAAAATGCTGTACAATTGTTACAAATCTTCATTTTAACTATTTTACGCTAAACGAATATACTGCGACCAAGGTCGCAGTTAATAATTAAATTATTTCACCCGAAAAGTAAATTTTAAAATGAAGGTTGCGACTTTGGTCGTAGTTGCTGGCAGCAGTCTTAATAAAACAACAAAACTGCGACCTTGGTCGCAGTTGCTGGCGGGAGTCTTAATCAAAAACAACACTGCGACCTTGGTCGCTATGCATGTTAATATAAAGGAAACACCTACCTAACGTACTGCGACCTTAGTCGCAGTCCATGTAATGCGACCCTAGATTGCAATTGCTGGCCATCTTTATCAATAACAACACTGCGACTTTGGTCGCAATTAACCATGTACACTGCGACCAAAGTCTCTGACTAACGTAGCAGTTTAAATGTACGCTGCGACCAAAGTCTCTGACTACATTATATACAAAAAAATTAAACTATAAAGTAGAATTTTATAGCAGTAAAACTTTAAAGTACAACTACATACAAAAATAATACAGTAGAAATCAAAGAATGATAATAAATCTGATTATAATGACACGCCAGTGGCGGACTGCGACTTAATCTTTATACACTGTGCGACCATGGTCGCACTTCATAAAAAATTGAAGTCTTTGTTCCTTCGAGATGGAGGCAACCCAAACCTACTTCTTCTGCCAATAAAAAAATAAATAGTAAGAATTTTAAAGATTAATCGGTATAAAAAAAATGATTAACAGGTTTAATGTAATACCAGTAACGGACAACCAGTCCTGTAATGGCCCAGCTCTTGGCAGTTACCACATCTTCGATGCTTAATTTCCTTCTGATATATAGAATCTTCAAAACCAGACTTAAGCCTGGATGCAGCTCTAGGCCTCCCCTTGGTTGGTACAGGACCAATTGGATCACGTATATTCAATTCTTCACCATCTCGCAATACAACAACGGATCCACTGGAACCAACCGCAGTTTTAGGCTGTGATGAATGATCATTTCCTGACATGGCTCTGTATTCTCTAGTGGTATCTTGGGCAAAACTTTCCAAAACTGCCTCCAACTTTGAAAGATTTTATCAGAATCAGCAACCATCTTAAGAATTGCATTAAATTTTGAACGAATTGTCCACAATCTAGCCGTCCGTGGAGTGCCCTGACTGGGAAAAGGCTTCATGCCATTTTCAATTGCAACATTTTTGAAACGAGCATCCAACCTCCATCTCTGAAGTATATATGATTTCGGTATATGTGTAACGTGATTGCGCCACAAAATACACAGAATATGTCTACATAGGATACCCTCTGTTTCAAATAACGAGCAACTAAAAGAAACATGAAGTTCCTCACGCTTATCATAACTGACCTTTTCCCAGTTGTCTTTGATTCTGAAAAATTATTAACCAAATATATTGATCCAGGTTTGTCATGTTCCACCTCTTCTGAAAATAGTGTCATTACAACTGCCCATTTCTTTTGGAACAACTGAAAAATCTTCGGTGTATACAACTTCGAAACCTGTATCTCATATGGATTGGATGTACAATTGGGCACAGAATTCAAACCCCTAAAATCTTGAAGAGATTCAGATGTACGACGGGAAGCAACAACTTTATCATATTGGTGAACAAATTCCACTAGTTTAGTGTTTGAGTTAACAAAACCATCAAAGAAGGAATTAATACTCTCGGACCTCTGACTGGTTGTCATTCCAGCACAGAAAACATCCTTGAGATATGCATTAACCCAATGTCCACGAAGCCTGTACATCTTCATCAACCAACTGTCATCTTCTTCTTCTAACTGATATTTTTCATTCATCAGACGCCATTGTTCCTCACAAGTGCTTATATCGCGGGAGGTGTACCAAGCATGAAAATCGGAGACCATATCTTCTCCATACTTGTTTGACATTGGGATTTGTTGCTCGGCAATATGTTTCCGTACATGCCAGAAACAGTAACGGTGCCGAGAAGTTGGGAAAACAATCTTGATGGCGTCACCAGTCTGCGCATCCTGATCAATAATAATCAGCTTCGATTCAACTCCATGCATGCACTTGAGTCATTTTTGGAATAACCAAACAAAAGTATCCCTCTGCTCATCGGCAAGCAATGCACAGCCGAATAAAATTGACTGCCGGTGATGATTTACTCCAGTGAATGGAGCAAATGGCAAGCTCAAGTGATTAGTCTTGTATGTTGTGTCAAAAACGATCACATCACAGAACCTCAAATACGAGAAAATAGCTCTTTCATCAGCCTAAAAAAATGCTTCTAAGTGTGCCCGCGTTATCGACTTCACTTGAAAAGAAGAATTCTGAATCGGTCTCGGCTTTCTCTTGAAAATATTTGATAATAGCAATAAACTTATGACCGCAGTTATTTCTACGTTGACGAGTGAAATCAATAACTTGTTGAGGGCTCAATTCTTCACAGCCTTCTCCCTGGCTCATTGCATTCACAACGCGGGAAATATTTGAAGGCCGCATTCCAACATCAACCAGATTGCTCATAATGTTTCTGCTAATTTTTGAACGATGATTCTGGTGAGAGTGTTGGCCCAAAGGCCTTCCACTCTAGTTTTGATGATGATTAACTCATGTAGTTATGTTTACTAATAATCTTGTGTTGTTTAAGTTTCAGATCATTAACCAAGATATTAGTTGGTGATTAGCTTCAACAAGGAGTTTAGAAGCTTTTCATGATGATTCCAGGGCTATAGCGTCAAGATCACACATTGCCTAGCCCATGGATGGAGTTTTGGAGCAAGTCTACTTGAAGATGAAGATCGTCAAGAAGACTTAGGTATCCATAGTTTAGATAGTGTGTTTTAGATCCATTTGTAAAGTTTAGTATAGTTGATATGCTCAAGTGCACAACACACCTTTTTTTTGTTTTGGATTTGGTTTTCATGAATAGTAGATCAAAACAAGTTTACATGTTTTATATGTATAGTAGATGTATTCTAGTTATACATACATGCTTTAACTTGCTAGACAAACTTATTTTGATATTCCTATTCATGTATTGAAAAATCAAGTTTGATAAAAATACAAGTGTTGGTTTTTTATAAACTTTACAAGACTCAAAAATGAATTTATATGATTAATATATGTCTTGAAATTTTTATCACAAGTTTGTGTTTCCATATAAAATGATAAAACTATTTTTGGTGATTTTTAGAAGTGTTAAAAAAATTTTAGAAAAATATTTTACATTATTTTTTCTGACCCAGATTTCTGTTCCAGGCTTCAATCAGTCGACTAGTCAACCTGACCTAGTCGACTTGGGTGAAGTCGGTCGACCGGGCCGGTCGACCGACGTGCACAAATCTGTGCACGTTTGGAGGCACTGGGACGGTCGACCGCTCGGGTCGACCGGGGCACTTACAGTGCTCTCTGTTTGTTTCGGTCGACCGGGCCAGTCGACCGCAGTTGCCCAACAGTCATATTTCTGACCGTTGGCGGTCGACCGGGCCGGTCGACCGTTGCCTGTCAGAGCTGCCAGCTCAGCTCTAACGGCTAGTTTTCTGATGGGCCTATAAAAACCCCATCTCTTTGGGTTTTTGGCCAAGTTTTTTAGAGCAAATTTTTCCTGACTTCTTCAGTGTTTTAAAAGAGTTTTCAAAAGAGTTTTAAGTGCCAAAAGATCAATCTTAATTGTTTTAAGTGTTTGTTATTTTCAAAGAAAACAAGTTTTTGGGAATTGATTTCTTGTTCTTTATCTCCATATCATTTTGGTATTTTCCCAAGAGATTTTCTTTGATCAAAACACTTGTGTTTTCCACACTTGAGCTATATCTTCTATCCTATTCTATTAGGATCTTGTATTTGTGGAAAAAGGAAAGAGGTTTGTGGTTGAGATATACCACTTGTTGTAAACCCTTGATTTCTTGGTTGCTCCCTCCTTGGTAGAGGTTGAGGTTGTTGTATTGGGTTGGAGTTTGCTCCCTCTTTGGTAGAGGTTGAGGCTTGTGGTTTGCTCCCTCTTGTGAGAGGTGGAGTTTGGTTGTAAACCCTCTTCGGTAGAGGTGTTGGTTGTTGTGGCTGTTTGGCTAAGGGCCTACCCCTCTTGTGTGAGGAGGTGTTTGTTTGAGAGAGGAGTTAGGTACTCCATTGTTGTAAAAATCCTTCTCGGTGAAGGTTCCCTCGGTGGGAGTCCTCGGTGGACGGTATAGTGGATTGGAAATCCTACACGGTGGTGTAGGCGGGGATGTAGAGCAAGGGTGCTCGAACCTCGAAACATATCATTGTGTTTGCGTTTGATCCACTTGTCTCTAAACTCTCTCTCTTTACATTTGTGCAAAGCATCATACTTCATTCATATCATATTTGCTTGTGTTGAGCATAATTCATATTTTCATATCATATCTATTTGCTTGTGTTGTGCCTTGCATAATTCACATTGCTATATCTTGTATATGCTTGGTTGTTTGTGTGTGCCTCACTTGTACCTAATCAACAAGAGCTTCACATAGCACCTCAACCCATTCAAGGGGAATCAAGAGGAGTTAGTCCAGAGCCCTTCACGGGGAATTCGGCTACACTTGTTGATTGTACTAAGTGTGTTGCATAATTTACATTAGCTTCCGCATTTAGCGCACTTAGTTTTGCATTTAGTTTTAGATTAGCACAAACACCTATTCACCCCCCTCTAGGTGTTCCTTTCAATTGGTATCAGAGCTAGTGCTCCTGATACTTAGGCTTAACATCCTAGGAGTAAGATCCTTTGTTTGCTAATCTATTGTTTGCATTTGCTTGTTTTGCACACATATAGTTTACCATGGCTTTCATGACCCCACCTATGTTTGACCCTTCCAACATTCATGTTTGGAAGATTAGGATGACCGTTTATTTACAAACCCTAGGTCATAAAGTTTACCTTGCCATTACCAAGGAATCCTTCCTTAGTGATAGCAATCATATAGGGGCCAATGCACAAGCCCTAGAGGCCATTAGAAGCACATTACCTAAAGATTATCTTATGTGTGTTTCTAACATTGATTCCGCCTTTGCAGTGTGGAACAAATTGACAACAACCACCACCACCTCCGAGCTTCAAGTGCAAATCCAAGAAGAGGAATCTAGTGGAGAATCCGACTCACGATGCTTCATGGTCCAAGGGAATGACTCCCTTGAGGTACATTCGGAACCCCACTTAGATAATGATGATTGTGCTGGTTCTTCAAATGATTTTGTTGATCCCCATGCTTTGAATGAAGAACTATCTATTGTATGTGAAAAATTAATTGAAAAATATAATTTATTAAAAAAGAAAAGTCTAGAAATTGAGAAAGAAAATAAAAGTTTGCATTCTAGACTTGATTGTGTTTTGCAAGAGAAGGTTGAGGTCTATAATGAAAGGGATTCATTAAAATCTCAATTAGATCTTGCACTTAAAGAAAATGAATTTTTAAAGTCTAAAAATAATTGTGAAACAATTTTGAAGAAAAATGAAAACTTATCTTCAAAATTGATTTTGTTTTAAAAGAGAATGTTGATTTGAAAAATAAAATTATTTCCATTTCAAATGATTTAGATGTGTGTTTAAAGAAAAAATGTTGTTTTGCAAAATAAGATTAATGCACATGCTTGCCATGCTAGGGTAGTTCCACACACTCCACCCATTGCATGCTCCACTTCTTCTTTGATTGAAAATGATATAAATTTAATTAAGAAGAAAATGGATTGTTTGGGCTCCACTATGAGCCAATGTGCTAAGAACCATACACGCTTGGAAACCTTGGTTCGTAAGAAACAAGTTCCAACTTTTATGCATGCACACCCTCCACGGCATACACATGCTCCACACGGACACCAACAACATATGTATGCTCATGTGTACACATGTACACATTATGGCCGAAAAGGCCATCTTACTAAATTTTGCTATGATCGTTTACATGTTGAGAATTTAGCAAAGAAGTTTGTTTGGGTTAGAGAAGGTACTAACCCCCATGGACCCAAGAAGATATGGGTACCAAAGACCATCCCTAAAGTTTCTGATGTAAGTGTGTGCTCTCACATGACGTGAGAGTGATGACACCTTGGAGTGGATGCGTTCCGTGCTTAAAGGAGATCAATTGGATGCATCACTTTCAAGGAAAGTTTGGTGGAGAGGACCACTTTTGTTTTGGAGAAATAGAGCGGTGCCCTCATTGGTTTTGGTATCGAATCTCTAACTCCTTATGTTTACATGCTTTCCATGTTTATTTCTCATAGCATGATTTGATGTTTAGTGATCATCATGAATATGCCATGTTAATTAGATTAGTGTTATACTTATTAGTTGGTTGAAACATCCATGTTTTATATGGACTTATATTTCTTAAACTAATTTGTATGACCTAGATCTAATGCACATGCATGTACATATTGATCATATATGTTTTGTATTTCATATCTTTGATGTTTTATAGCATGTTTCATTGTCTATGGATTAGTATGTAAATGCCATGATTATTAGATCCTTGACATACATATATAGTATTTGAGACACACATGCTTGTATGAACCCATTCTTAGTGTTCTCACTTTTGTTTAAGCTATAATGTACATCATGAATCTAATACATGTGAATTTACATAGTAATCATGTTTTAGTTTTATCATGATGATTTCTATAGTGTGTTTTGTTGCTTCTTATTAAGATTACTTGTTTAGATGTTAGTTTTCATTAAGACTAGGATTTATACTTGTACATATAGTGGGCCACAAATAAATCTATATATGTTTGAGTTGAATGCTTATTTGAACCCATTAAATGTGCTAGTATAGTCTAGTGCTAGTATAGTCTAGTTTTGATGATTCATGCATTTAAACTTGTATTCTCATTTTTGAATTTGTTTTATGAGTTTTTCACTTCATGTATATGTTTGTATTGCCAAACTTTAAGATATACATGTATACCCCTTGAGTCATTTGCCTTTCATGCAAATCTATATATATGGACTCAATTGTGTTTAGGGATATGTATGTATACTTATTGTGTTGACAATTCATACATATATCATGAAATGAAATTTGTTTTGATGAAGATTTTCTTGATTTTGTGTTTAATTGTTTAACTTCATGTATATGTCTATCTTGTCCAAACTATTAGATATACATGATTATCCTTTTGAGCCACGTGCCTTAATGCATATATTTTGTGGACTCGTGTTTTGGATATGTATGTATACTTTAGTTTGTATTAGACATACATATGCCATGAAGATTAAATAAGTTTTGATGATTTCGTGTTTTCATGATTAAGGAATAATTGAGCTTAATGAAAAATTTTCATGATTATGATATTCACACTTTATATGTATACTCACTTTTATTACTTGCTCATGTTTTGTTTTCATGAGTCAAAATTGTGCTTAATTGGATTAGTGTTGATTTTATGTGGATTTCTTATTTCATGAAAAACTATTCTGTTGTATTCCTTGCTTGAAGGATTTCGTACTAGTTTAAAAGATTTTCCATTTAACTAGTTACGGTATTCTTCACTATGGTAGAGATTTTCAAACATACTACATTTTCAAATCTATTTTTGAAAACCCCTACCTTCCAAGGGCGATTGGAAGGGAGATCATGGTCATGTATGCTCTAAAATGAAAATCATTTAAAAACTTGAACCTTGATTGGGAGGTATAGTAATATGATGTATACACTTGAACTTATTGCTATGTCAATTGGTATCATTGAACTCTTTCAATTGGTATCATTTTGATCCTTTTTTATACTCATATGTTTATTGTGTATGTATATTTTCAATTGGTATCATCTATTGGTGATGGTACTCATTCTATTTCATACACATATACTTGTTTTATTTATGCTTAAGATATAAAATTTTCACAAAATCTTATTTATGCTAGTGCTTGAGCTTCAATTTTGTTTTAATTGATTATTTTTAAATTGGTATCAAGCCCATGCATCCTTTTAGTTGGTATTTCATAAAGGGGGAGAAAATTTAATTTGTCTTTCAATTGGTGATTCTTCGATTGGTATTTGTTTCCCACTCCCTTACTTTATGATTGAAAATTTCATATTGGTATCATATGTTTAATATGAAAATTATTTACAATTGGTATCAAAATTTTGTTTAGACATTCAAAATTATTATGTTTAATTTCAATTGATATCAAGATGTTTCATGTGTTTTTACTTAAAATTGGTATCTAAAAATTTTGTTTTTAAGAAAAATATAAAAGTTTTGATTTGTATTGACTATATGCATATAGATTCATGATGAGTGTATCTTGTATTGAAGAGCTTAACATCTCTTCGTTATGTGATACACGTGTGTAGGGGGAGCTTCACATCTCCTCTTATGCATTACATAGTGTGTGTTATGTGAATTAGGGCTTAACATCCCTCCTTCATGTAATGCATATGTGTAGGGAAGCTAACTTAGCGTCTTCCTCTTCATGAATGTATATAGCATATAACATCTATTGATCTCTGTTTATTTTCAATTGATATCAAGATGCTTCATTGACATATTTATCTATTGATATCATGTTGTTTATAGTCACCCCTTATTGACCTTGTTTTTGTTTTAGACAAAAGGGGGAGAACATTGTTTATTGTTTTGATTGACTTAAAAGGGGAGAAAGATTTCTACCCTCATTTTATTGTTTGGATTGTTTACCCCTTCTTGATCTTTTTGTTTGACAAAAAGGGGGAGAAAAATTTTCTTGATTTTTTTGTTTGGATTGTTTAACCCTTTGTTGATGATTGACAAAAAGGGGGAGAAGTATTTGAGTTTATATGCATGTTTTCATTGCTTAAGGGGGAGACGTATTTGTCTTCCTTGTTATTTATGCATATATGTTTTGTATTGCAAATAGGAGAAAAAGATAGATTTTGATTTATGCTTGTTGCATGTTTTATCTCCATACTTGCATACATATTCATGTGTTTCATTTTCATATCATTATTTATATCTATGCATGAGTTAAAGGGGAGCTTCTTTGAAGCTTAACTTTAATCCATGCATATATAACTCCATGAGTTTTGTCATCATCAAAAAGGGGGAGATTGTTGGCCCAAAGGCCTTCCACTCTAGTTTTGATGATGATTAACTCATGTAGTTATGTTTACTAATAATCTTGTGTTGTTTAAGTTTCAGATCATTAACCAAGATATTAGTTGGTGATTAGCTTCAACAAGGAGTTTAGAAGCTTTTCATGATGATTCCAGGGCCATAGCGTCAAGATCACACATTGCCTAGCCCATGGATGGAGTTTTGGAGCAAGTCTACTTGAATATGAAGATCGTCAAGAAGACTTAGGTATCCATAGTTTAGATAGTGTGCTTTAGATCCATTTGTAAAGTTTAGTATAGTTGATATGCTCAAGTGCACAACACACGTTTTTTTTTTTTGTTTTGGATTTGGTTTTCATGAATAGTAGATCAAACAAGTTTACATGTTTTATATGTATAGTAGATGTATTCTAGTTATACATACATGCTTTAACTTGCTAGACAAACTTATTTTGATATTCCTATTCATGTATTGAAAAATCAAGTTTAATAAAAATACAAGTGTTGTTTTTGATAAACTTTACAAGACTCAAAAATGAATTTATATGATTAATATATGTCTTGAAATTTTTATCACAAGTTTGTGTTTCCATATAAAATGATAAAACTATTTTTGGTGATTTTTAGAAGTGTTAAAAAAATTTTAGAAAAATATTTTACATTGTTTTTTCTGACCCAGATTTCTGTTCCAGGCTTCAATCAGTCGACTAGTCAACCTGACCTAGTCGACTTGGGTGAAGTCGGTCGACCGGGCCGGTCGACCGACGTGCACAAATCTGTGCACGTTTGGAGGCACTGGGACGGTCGACCGCTCGGGTCGACCGGGGCACTTACAGTGCTCTCTGTTTGTTTCGGTCGACCGGGCCGGTCGACCGCAGCTGCCCAACGGTCATATTTCTGACCGTTGGCGGTCGACCGGGCCGGTCGACCGTTGCCTGTCAGAGCTGCCAGCTCAGCTCTAACGGCTAGTTTTCTGATGGGCCTATAAAACCCCATCTCTTTGGGTTTTTGGCCAAGTTTTTTAGAGCAAATTTTTCCTGACTTCTTCAGTGTTTTAAAAGAGTTTTCAAAAGAGTTTTAAGTGCCAAAAGATCAATCTTAATTGTTTTAAGTGTTTTGTTATTTTCAAAGAAAATAAGTTTTTGGGAATTGATTTCTTGTTCTTTATCTCCATATCATTTTGGTATTTCCCAAGAGATTTTCTTGATCAAAACACTTGTGTTTTCCACACTTGAGCTATATCTTCTATCCTATTCTATTAGGATCTTGTATTTGTGGAAAAAGGAAAGAGGTTTGTGGTTGAGATATACCACTTGTTGTAAACCCTTGATTTCTTGGTTGCTCCCTCCTTGGTAGAGGTTGAGGTTGTTGTATTGGGTTGGAGTTTGCTCCCTCTTTGGTAGAGGTTGAGGCTTGTGGTTTGCTCCCTCTTGTGAGAGGTGGAGTTTGGTTGTAAACCCTCTTCGGTAGAGGTGTTGGTTGTTGTGGTTGTTTGGCTAAGGGCCTACCCCTCTTGTGTGAGGAGGTGTTTATTTGAGAGAGGAGTTAGGTACTCCATTATTGTAAAAATCCTTCTCGGTGAAGGTTCCCTCGGTGGGAGTCCTCGGTGGACGGTATAGTGGATTGGAAATCCTACACGGTGGTGTAGGCGGGGATGTAGAGCAAGGGTGCTCGAACCTCGAAACATATCATTGTGTTTGCGTTTGATCCACTTGTCTCCAAACTCTCTCTCTTTACATTTGTGCAAAGCATCATACTTCATTCATATCATATTTGCTTGTGTTGAGCATAATTCATATTTTCATATCATATCTATTTGCTTGTGTTGTGCCTTGCATAATTCACATTGCTATATGTTGTATATGCTTGGTTGTTTGTGTGTGCCTCACTTGTACCTAATCAACAAGAGCTTCACATAGCACCTCAACCCATTCAAGGGGAATCAAGAGGAGTTAGTCCAGAGCCCTTCACGGGGAATTCGGCTACACTTGTTGATTGTACTAAGTGTGTTGCATAATTTACATTAGCTTCCGCATTTAGCGCACTTAGTTTTGCATTTAGTTTAGATTAGCACAAACACCTATTCACCCCCCTCTAGGTGTTCCTTTCAGAGAGTAATGGTGATATACCTTATCGGGCTTGACAATTCATGTGAATGAGTATCAACAAATTTTGTGATAACCCAATGTCTTTTGTCCAAAAAAACGAAGACGGATATGCATCTCAGCAGGACAAGCTACTCTACTGTTAACTCGACGATACACTGTAAGCCCCTCTTATCTTTTGTCACACAACTTCTTCAGACCTTCCTTATTGCAGCAAAATTTTCTGCAAATAATCTCATAAGGAGGCTTCCGTGACTTATCTGTACATTTTCTTCTCACGCTAAAACCTCTATTCCTTGCAAAACAATTGTAGAAATTGTATGCTTCCATATCCGACGGGAACTGTTTCCCTATAAACTTATCTAAGCTTCCAGACATTTCTCCATGTGCATTCATATCCTACAAAAAACAATTACACGAATTAAATGAATATAAAATTTTTTAGATATCATTGTATTATAAAATATAAGTTATATAAATGCGACCAAGATCGCATAAGAGATGAAAACTATATTAATTCTTATTAAATACTGCGACCAAGGTCGCAGTTATCCGTATGAGAAGAAATCTATATTACTTCTTACTAAAGACTGCGACCTAAGTCGCAGTAAATAAAAATAAGATTTCACATACGACATGAAATCTATAATACTCATTGAAGACTGCGACCTAAGTCGCAGTTATCCGTATGTGAAGAAATCTATATTACTCCTTACTAAAGACTGCGACTTAAGTCGCAGTTATCCGTATGTGAAGAAATCTATATTACTCCTTACCAAAGACTGCGACTTAAGTCGCAGTTACCCGTATGTGAAGAAATCTATATTACTCCTTACAAAACACTGCGACCTAAGACGCATACCCAAAAAAAAAGATTTCACAGCCGGAGATTATTTTTAAATAAGATTGCGACCGAATATTAAAACGGTCGCATTTCTGAAACTTTAAATCATTTGTTATAGGTCGCAGTACCTCATAGACTAAAGAGAAAAATTCAATATTTAAGAAATTATTTTTAAAAAAAATAAAACAATTAAAACCTGTTGATCGGCATGCAAAGATGTCAACCCTTCAAGATTTTCAATATTCTGAGAGAAAGTAGAACCAGATGCAATATCTTCCATATTTAGATCGCCAGTAGACTGCTCAGACGTCGACATTAAATATTTTGGAGAAAAAATTAATCTGAAAAGATTTTATATTTTCAGAAAAAAGTTTATCGCAGGCTGAAAAGGAGAAACTAGATCTTTCAAAAAGAGGTAAGGAAATAGGGGGAAAAGTAATTTATATAGAATAACCTAAAACCTATAAAGAGCGGCAAAAAAAAGGGGGGAAATAAATAATAAACAATAAGGAAGGTTACCGAAAGAGTTGCTTTTCATAAGGGTATTTGGTAATTTAACTTCTTCCTAAAAGCGTGCCACAAGTCAGTGAAGTGACAAATTGAGCCACGTCACCGCAGGCTGAGAAAGTACTCTCAGCCCGTAGGCTGATATATTTCTCTCTCTCTCTCTCTCTCTCTCTATATATATATATATATATATATATATATATATATATATATATATATATATATATGGGGTTACTGTACCTCAGCCGGCAGGCTGAGAGAGTTTCTCAGCCGGCGAGACGTGGCTGAATATATGCCACATATCGGCCGCAGAGTGTAGGCACCAAAAAAATCAAAAAAGATCCCGCCTAAACAATCGTGAAACAAATTGACAAAAATACCCCTTTTTAATTCTAAACTGGAATAAAGTCATCAACAAACAAAATTTCAGTTGAATATATCTACAGTTATAAAATTCGTAATTTTACTACATCGAAAAATATAATTATAAAAAAATTTGGATCAACATAATGTAAAATAAGTAGAAGCATTGAAAATTTAAAAAACATGCCATGGTCGCAGACTTAATACAATATAACTTTCAATTTTATATGACAACTGCGACACAGTCGCAGTCACTAGTCGCAGTCATAGTATAACAAAACTTTTTATATAACGTCTGCGACCCTAGTCGCATTCTATCGTACAGCAATGCGACCTCCTTCAGTACTGCGACCAAAGTCGCAATCTTCTTTCGCATGCCTTATGTAAAAGATTTTTTATATTTTTAAAAGTAGATTAGCCATGCGACCCTGAGATCAGTTCGTGTACATCACATCTTATAAAAAATACTATATTAATTACACTGAATTAAATGAAAGTAATTAATATTCTTTCTACCGTGATACAACAACAGTCTAGAAAAAAGAGATGCAATAATGTTAATATCGATAAAGAAAAGTGTGCACCATACGTAATCTAAAGATATAGGCAAACAATTCTATAAAAAGTTAATTTATACTTCAAGTATTAAACCTCTGGCAAAAAGAAACTATTCGGATTCTCCCGCAATAAATCTTCAATTAAATATTTAATTTTTTTACCACTTCCTACCATACTCAACCCTCACCTGTAACAATTATTATTACTATTCATGTTCTTCCACAATATTGACCTTTATATAATGCTTGTAACTAATATATTATCTCATACTTAAAAATTATATTTTTGCTCTTCCTTTTCAATTTGATTTCAAAAATTTCTAAAAAACAATTCATTCTTGAATCATGTCTTCCCCATCTTCTTCCTCTGAACACTTAGATTTCAACTTCAATCGTTCCCCCACCGGTCCTTTTTCTTCAGGATATTCTAGTGAATCTGATACCAGTCTGGACTTCACTCCTTTTGACTATCTCACTACATCAAATAATGCATTAACTGATCCTCCTATTCATGAGGATAATGAAGATTTCATGTGGGTTAGTGAGGAAGACATTATTCCTCTGCCACTTGACGGAGACATGCTTGATGAAAGCATGTCCTCTGATGCTGTAGGCTCGCTTCTCGCAACGGGTCAGACGAAGAGCTTGATAGAGACGATCCATTCTCGGAGTTTATCGGTGAAACAAAAAACCTCAAAAACAGGAAGATGATGAGGAAATAAGTGATGAACAGGAAGAGCAGAAGAATGAAGACGACGATCTGCTTATGATGGTGATAATGACGAGGATTAAGATTTCCTGATCTTCTGATATTCAACCTTATTTTGTCTTCTTTTAAAAGCTTTTAATTCTCTTTTTTTGTAAGGTCTCTTTCTCACTATATTAACTTATAAGCTCTTTTAATTACATATCAAACTGCGACTGCTGTTCTTAAACACTGCGACCATAGTCGCAGTGCTACTACGCATGCAATAAGTAAAAAATAATTCATACTTTATAAGCAAAACATATAAAAACATACGTAAACTGCGACTATAGAATCAGTACTTATCACCGTTATTACATTTAACTTAGCAAAAAAAAATCATCAAGAAAAATGCAGTCAAGAGTACTGCAACCATAGTCGCAGTCCATGATCGCATACTATATGTAAAAACCAAGTTAATAGTTCATAGGAGGATCAGACAACAGTCAGAAATGAAGAACAAAAAATATAAAATAATACGTAAACTGCGATTATACTATCGCTCTCGTTAAGTACTGCGACCATAGTCGCGGTAGTGCGACCATAGTCGCAGTCCATGATCGCATACTATATGTAAAAATCAATTTAATAGTTCATAGGAGGATCAGACAACAGTCAGAAATGAAGAACAAAAAATATAAAATAAACAAAAAATATAAATAATACGTAAACTGCGACTATACTATCGCTCTCGTTAAGTACTGCGACCATAGTCGCGGTAGTGCGACCATAGTCGCAGTCCATGATCGCATACTATATGTAAAAACAAATTAATAGTTCATAGGAGGATCAGACAACAATCAGAAATGAAGAACAAAAAATATAAAATAATACGTAAACTGCGATTATACTATCGCTCTCGTTAAGTACTGCGACCATAGTCGCGGTAGTGCGACTATAGTCGCAGTCCATGATCGCATACTATATGTAAAAACCAATTTAATAGCTCATAGGAAGATCAGACAACAGTCAGAAATGAAGAAACAAAAAATATAAAATAATACGTAAACTACGATTATACTATCGCTCTCGTTAAGTACTGCGACCATAGTCGCGGTAGTGCGACCATAGTCGCAGTCCATGATCGCATACTATATGTAAAAACCAATTTAATAGTTCATAGGAGGATCAGACAACAGTCAGAAATGAAGAACAAAAAATATAAAATAATACGTAAACTGCGATTATATTATCGCTCTCGTTAAGTACTGCGACCATAGTCGCGGTAGTGCGACCATAGTCGCGGTCCATGATCGCATACTATATGTAAAAACCAATTTAATAGTTCATAGGAGGATCAGACAACAGTCAGAAATGAAGAAAAAAATATAAAATAATACGTAAACTGCGATTATACTATCGCTCTCGTTAAGTACTGCGACCATAGTCGGGTCCTTGATCGCATTATACATTACATGCGAAAAAAAGTAAACTACGACTATATTAAAAATCATTAAATATCAAATCAGATAAAAAAAAATTAAAGAAGCATTCAAATTAGTTTCGTGATTTAATAAAAAAAATGTTGGCAGTTTGGCCGCAGTTATAAAAGATAATTGTCACAAAAATTGAATAACGTCATAAAATATAAAAATATAATAAACTATATATATCCACTGTCTTTTACCGACAGAGTAGCTTTTCATAAGGGGTATCTAGTAATTAACTTCTTCCTATAAGCGGGCCGCAAGTTAGTAGGGTGACAAATCTGAGCCACGTCACCGCAGGCTGACAGAGTTCTCTCAGCTGCAGGCTGATATACATTTTTCTATATATATATATATATAACGATAATTGACCACCATCTCCCCCCCTCCTAACGGCTCTCGGCGACCCTTCCACCGGAAAACAACATAACACACGTGACAAAATTTTCACACACATGTACACATAGTATTCATATCGTATGCAATAACGAAGTAGTTTTATATCGGCTATTTTACATGTATCTACACATGTACTAATCCTTATGATATGCAAAATCTACGTTACATAAGATAATTACCATATCAAGAATTTAACATAAATCTAGAAAGGTTTGATCTAAAATATTACACATATGACTATGTATCACCTTGAGTTTGTCAATGTATTACCATGCTTAGAATTCCTAACGGTCTCATATTCTATTCGTTTGGATTTAACCATATTATAATCTCAATTATTTATTCTCTAGTTTACTCACCAAGTCTCCGTTGGGTGCTCCCTCGAGAGATGTCGTCCATGTCCTTTACTGAATCACAACTATAGTTTAAAAAAAAAAAAAAAAAAAGCCTAGGGTGAAGAATTGGCATAGAAAAAGTCTCAATACAAAGGAGAATTAATGATTTACCTTCTACAATTTTCAGATCTTAAGTTAAGACCCTAGAGTTGGTGATTTCCCCCTTAATGAATTCGGATTCCGGCAAACAAGCCCCCGCACACCACCCCTACTTCCCCTCCCCCCGGCCTCGTCTGCACTGCTCAGGGCGTTCGCCTGGCCGCGCCGCCTCGTCAGCCCACCGCGCCGCCCCGGGGGTGCAGGCACGGGTGGGGAGAAGGGACAGAGAAGAGAGGGTGAGAGGGAGAGTCACAGATGGAGATGGAAAAAGGAGAAAGAAAAATGGAAAAAAATAAAATTGGTGTATTAACTTTATCTTGATTCAAGAGAGAGGGAGAAATGGGTGGGATTTTGTTTCTCAAGGAGAAGGAGAAGCTGAAAGGTTTGGGGGGGGAAAGGGGAGAGACATAAATGGTTTTGGGTTTTTTTTTTTTATTTAATAAATCTTTTTATTAATTAATTTCTTAAAATTTACATGATTATGTCACCTCACCAACCCCAATTTCCCAAACATCCGTAAATGCCCCCATCTCATCTCCACCCCTCCACTTTCATACAGCACATCACCACAATAAATTTAAAATTTAATTAAGTAATGAGAAATATGAGTGAATACAAGTAAACATGATTAAAGTATATTTGAAGCTAGGAATACTAGTGTACACCTATGTATGACTATACACCTCTGTGAAGTTTATACACCTCTAGGAATACTAGTGTACACCTATTCGATCAAATCATTATAAGATTTTATACACCTCTGTGAAGTTTATTTCTTAATAATAGCACATTTGTGTATGACTATTTCCCCTCGCATACGCACTTATTAACAAAGTTTACATTTATATGTATAAGAACATTCATATAAGTATATTGTTGAATTCACACCGTATTCCTAAAAATTTAAAATTCTAAATAACTGACCTTGTGGTTATATGAGTTATTTATCTTAAGTACACCAGGATATTTATAATTAAGTCGTAAATCTGGATTAATTAGGACCGCGTATTACATCATGTCGGTGAGCATCTGAAAGATCTGGCCTTCATGCAATGGTGGCGATCACGTACTATGGGTGCCCTCTGAGATGAGGAGGAGACAGTGTCCTATGCGGCATGCTTGCGGTCAACGGTGTGGGGGGGGCTGAGCCCGGCGGCGGTACTGATCCTGCCTTTTGAAAGGGCGCTATGGATGACAGTTTGTTTCTTCGAGGCCATCGATGCTAGGGAGAAGGTTTTTTTTTTTTTTTTTTTTTTTTTTTTTTTTTTTAAGGAAGGTTTGGGTTGGAAAGGGGAAATCTCGAGTGTAGGCGCAAGATCTCGATGAAAGGACCAATTTGTGATGGATAAAAACTCCATCATAAGCATTTGGATATCATTGATCGAACTTGTCAAGCACACAGAGAAAGAGAATACCTCTCAAGTTAGGAGCACCGGTGAGATACCGGCTTAAGACCCTCGCGAATGAGAATCAATGGTGGAAAGGAGGGAGGATTGGCCAGAGAGAAACTACCAGTGTATTGGTGGAGAGAAAAACTATTACCATGGTGTGATATGTGCTTGAGGATTAAGGAAGCGACCCCCTTCTCGTTAGAACAGGAAATGTATTTATATCTGACAGAGGCAGTGGAGTGAATGTGGAAAGATGCAGACTTTCATCCGCCTGATTTGAGACAGCTGATCCTCCTAACCGCTGGGATCAAATCGAGGTTGTTAGGATTTGTGTGCTAGAGGTGTATCAGTTGCTATCTCCAACTGCTCTGCTTAGCTGTAAAGTGGCTTTGGCGAGGGAGATGATAGAGTCGCGTAATAGATCCGTGGTTCAAGAGATTTGCTTCGATCTGTTTGCGGTGAATGTGACGATCATGTGGCGGGACATTCGATCCAGAGTTGAACCGACTCGGGTGGCTGTATGATTTCGGAGTCATGGGCTAGAGATGTCTTCGGTGAAAGAGTGACAGAGACTTCAAAACAAGTTTCTGGGAGCATTTTTATGTTCCTGTCACTGGACATGTGTCGCAATCCTGACAGGGATCAAATTTTGACCACCGTAAGATCTAATGAAGTGCTAGTTATCTAATGATTGAAAGCACCTTAGAAACTCCTGCATTGCCGAGATATATTGAAATCATTATAATAATAAAAACACACACACACACACACAAATCTTTTATCAAAATCTCAACTTTCTTAAAGTTCTCCGATCAATTACATAAAGAAACTTGTCCAACATCTGAGATTCCTACTAGGAACTCCACCAGCTTTGTTGTTTCAATATTTATATATTTAGTTTCCTGAGATAGACTTGTGTTATGAGATAGACTTGTGTCATACGGGAGGGATTCGAAACCGAACCTTTCCTACTCAAATACAATCCTATGATATCCGAATGTAAGATCTATTCTGTTTATTTCAAGTAATTAAAAATAAAAAAATCATATTGTGAATATTTTTTACCATCCATCAAGTAGATACAAAATAGACGATCGAAAATAACATATTACTTAAATTTACGTCTTTAAACATACAAATAATCGATCTGACTATTTCATCATGATATAAACACTTAAAAACCATCAATCCCTATTTTTGTTAGATTTCAAATTCTATACCGTTAAACAAACCAACTCACTATTTCAGCCGTCCATTTTGCGCCTACTTGATGGATGGCAAAAAGTATTTAAAATACATAATTTTTATTTTTATTACTTGAAATTATGTAGATCAACTTCAACGAAGTAGATCTTGCATTCAAATCTTTTAAGGTTGTACTTGAGTAGAAAAAATTCGGACTCGAATACTTCCAGAATGATACGAGTCTATCTCAAACAATATAGTTATGACCAGCTACCCCTGAAGCAGACATCCTCAAACATGGGGTGTTATCGTGAAACCTCTGTAAATTGAGCATAAATTAGACATGTCAATCCCAAAGAATTAGTTAAAAAATAGAATAATCCAGCTTTAAATAGACATCATATGCAGGAATCACCAACTAGAGAAACCAAACAAGAGAGATGCTAAACATAAGCAGTGATCAAACATCCTGAGATGAAAGAGAACCCATATAAAAGAACCAAAAAGAAAATCATTTCATCAGAGAGTGATTGGAGACAGATCAACATGGTTAATTAACGATTACTATAGGGAACTAATTATAACTTCTTATTAATGACATGAAAGAAAGGAGCCAAATGATTAACAAATTGGAATTAGAAAGAATTAGAATATGCCTGAAGCACTACAAAGTGTAAATGTCAAGGATAGAAACAATATATGAGACTCTTTATTAACCAGGAAGGGGGAAAGAAGAAAAACTCTTATATACCAACTGATGCACTGAAAATAGAGTTGAGAAACTCAAACAAATCTCAAGGACCAAGCATCCATCCACTTTATTAAATTATGGAAAGAACCATATCAGTATCATGATAAATATGCAGAGAAGCCTGCAGTTTGAAATAACAAACAAATGTACAAGACTGAATACTTTTCAATCGAAAGCTAACTCGATGAAACATGTTTCTCTTTGCTTATAGATCGAATTACACAAGTCTAGTCTCATGCACAACTTCATGTATACTCAGAAAGCTTCAAATTTTTCAAAGAAAGATAAAAAAAAAAAGCCATATTGGCTAGTTCTCTCACCATGATATGGAACTGTAGTTTCAGACAGTTGGAGACACTCTGCTTTCTTGCAGAGAGATTACAGTCTCGAAAGCACTCACCAGAGCCTTTACCTTGCTCTTCTTCGTCTCTACAAGCTTACTCGCAGTCTCTTCAATCACAAGATTTAACAAACCTTGGGGGTCTTTTTCTGTTGCACATCCTGATGTCTCAGAACAACAGCCTGAGCTTCTAACCTGGAATTGACCAGTTCTGCAGACGAACCAAAGGACACTCTCCTCTTCGAAAACTTCTCCTCCTGCTTCTTTCAGGTTCTCACTTGAGCCTTTCGCTTGCCTGAATCTTAATTTCCAGGGAGCATTGTTTTCAGGCTTGGGGCTCACTACCTTACCTCTCTGGAACTTCAACTTGTGAGGTAAGGAGGGTTTAACTTCTGAGTGGACAGTTGCAGGTCTGCTCGGTCTCACTACTTACCTCTGGAACTTCAACTGTGAGGTGAGGAGGGTTTAACTTCTGAGTGGACAGTTGCAGGTCTGCTCCGTTCTCCTCTCTCACTTTTTGGAAACTGAACCGGTCTAATTTTCCCTGTTTTCTCTTTTTCTAAGATCACTTCACTTGCTTCACTTACTGTAGACTCCTCATTTTCTTCTTTCTCATGCGATGACACAGATGATGCTGACGACATTGATGAAGAGGAAGAGGAAGAGGAAGAGGTGTTTGATGAAGAATCTGCTCTGTTTTGCTTCAATTTCTTTTTGGTAGGCTTTGGATCCGTCTTCATTGTTTTAGGCTCAATAGCATACAAAGTCTTCTCCTTCAATTTCTCATTAGTTTCTTCCTTTTTGCCAACTGTACTTTGAATCTTTGCTGGGGCCGAAGATTTCAAATTTCTGGACTTCAAGCTTGCCGTCTCCTCACCAACAGAAGGTTTGGTGGACATAGAAGATCTTGATGATTTCAGTACTGGAGTTTCCCCCGGTTTGGACAGGTCAGCACTTCTCACCATCTTGTTTCCTGTCTGCTTTGGAGAAGACAGTCTTCTCAAGGAAATAAGTGTAGGTGTTGATTTCACCACTGGACTTTTGGTTTTAAAGAGATTGAGGGTCGAGCCGGTGTATCCATAAGTGTTGGTGTTGATTTCACCACTGGACTTTTTGGTTTTAAAGAGACCGAGGGTCGAGCCGGTGTATCCATCACCTTAATAGTTGCCGAAGCCTTTAGATTGGTACTTGGGGGACACTGACACAAGAACTTTCTTGACAGATTGCGGCTTTTCTGTTCAGTGTTTCTGATTCTTGCTGGAAGCTCTAGGTGACACTGATCCAGCGGCTTTCTTGACAGATGACAGGCTTCTTCTCTGTTCCGTGTTCTTTTGCTTGGTGGCCCTGGGTGACACTGACACAATGACTCCCTTGACAGACGATGGGATTTTCTGTTCGGCAATTTCTGGCTTACTAGATGTGCCTGTTGTCTCCTCCACAGGTGCCAAAGTCCTCCTTTTTGTGACAGTAACTTGCCTGATGACTTTAGCTCTGTGAGAGACAGTTTTCAACTGGGGGACTGGGCTTCACTTTGGCCTCCTCCTCTTCTTTCCTTCAACAACCTTCAATTTATTTGTCAGGTTTGTTCCTCAGTAGCCGCAACATTTCTACGGTTGGGTGATGGACCCTTCAACTTCAGCCTAAACCTAAAGCTTTCTCAGATGATTTTTCTTCTCTAGTAGGTCGAGCTTAGCTGCAATGCGCCCTTGGTGGGTGCTGAGATCTTAGCCTTTAAGCTCTTCTGCAAGGGTGGATCATTGGCTTGATATATAGTTTCATCAGGACGTGAGGTGCTTTCTGTTCCTGGTGATGCAATCATTATTTCCACACTTAAGGGCTCCTCAGATGATCCTTCCACTTGATCGTTGGGGGTATGAATGGGTGATGGCATCTCCAGCTCCATGCTCTCAGAGCCATCTGATAACCTATCGACCAAGCGAGAGATGTAGCGGGCTCATGAGAGATTACTCTTTTCTCAGTAGGTGAGGAACTCTCAAGGTGCAAAGTTTCAGACGAGTCAGATAATTTGTCAACTTGATGGGCTGGTGACTGAGTATCTGTCTAATGCTTTCAGGTCCCTCAAATGATTCTTCACCTTCACTGAAAGGTGAGGGCTCAAAGCATGCGATGTGTCCTGGGACGGTGATGGAGTCTGAAGTTTCTTGCTCTCAGATGCTTCAAATGATTCGTTTCTTCAACTGCATGTGTACCGGAAGCTGGATTTCCTTCAAAGCATTCTTCTTTATTCCTCTAGTTTATCAAGAAGTCCATCTTTAGGCTGAGAAGTCTAGTCCTCCTTCAGTTCAGGTCTCTTCCTCCTCACTCGAATAGTTGAAAACTTCTGTTTTCTGTTTTTCATCTGGGATCTCACAGCTGCGCAAAAATCTGGGCATCCTTTCCTTCGGTGCAAAGTCATGCTTCCTCCTATTTGCAGAATTCATGGCAGGAGCTCGTTGAAGCTCTGAGATAATGGGGAAGAAGCTTTTCATCACTATTTAAAAGAGACGGTGAAGTTCTGGCATTTGCTTTTCCTGTTGAGTTTCTCCTCACTGTTCTTTAGGCTTGACTGCATCTGAGGTGGTTACTGAGATAATGACATTCTTCACCTCTTCCTCAACCTTCACCTCGTCCATGTCCATGAGAACTTGGACTACTGGAGACAAAAAATCAACAAATCACAGAACCGCAATTGATCAAAGAAAACAAGTTTGAGGGCCATAAAGAAGGAAAAGAGAGATTGGTTCCCTGGTATAGAGATTATGCACATGATATAGGAATCAATATGGCACTGAAACAAATTTCAATATGGTACTGAACAAATTTCTGACGGTCTTTGGTTATTAGGGGCAACGAGTTATTACTAGTTGAAAAAAGTTACTGAATGAAATTTGGATTGTCGCTGGTCTACTGAAATATTCAGCAATCATTCAGATTCAGCAAAATCACAGTCTTGTCTAATCTCAAAAAGTACAAAAAAAAACTCTTAGGAAGGTTCCTACCAATAATCAACATTTTTTTTTCCAGAAATAGTGAAAATAATCAACTCATATAAGGTAATATCTTTTTTCTAGATGTACGATAAAGAATATAAGATGATAGTAATGAAGTCAAGCAAAGGTTGTTGAAGCAAATATTTAGGAAACTTCCGCATTGTAGAAATTAAGACATATAAACCTCTCAATCACACTTGATCTACCATACAAAACAAAGTAAGCAGTTAGGTTCACCACACATTATACCCGCCAAAGAAAATTCAATAGATTTTTCCTTTTTGAGAAAATTTTTCAAAAGAGTTTTTGTTATCTAAATTATGTATTTTCTGAATATGTAACTACAGTTTTCAACCTAGCTTCATAACCAATACCAGCCTAAACAAATCATAGGCCAAGGAGGAAATTTCATAAAACAAATCCTACCAATTATGTATCACAAGTGTAAAAGAGAGATCATTCTGAAACATGCAATAGCAAAAACAGAAATTATCAAGATCGAGACTAAATGGAATAGAACACCATACATGGTAAGGCATGGATACTTATTGAAAACTGAAAGCAGATTCTGAAGTTGTGACCACTTCAATCTGGAAGATGATACAGGGGTGTAATCTATTTAGCCATTAATTACAAAATTTCCATAATATCTAAGCAGTAAGTGTACAACCTTCTATGTCATTGAAAATAAACCATGATAGCAAAGTACAAAGTAAGAAGACGCAATAGACAAGCAACCTGTCAGCGATGACAGTAACAATTCACCTACACACTGGGACTAGATGAAAGCAATAAGAAAGATGTTTGCGGCAAGAAATGAATTCAATTTCTAGAAAAACAATAGAGCATTGTTATGCAAGTATGTGTTTCTTTTTTGTGAATGGATGTGGAAGTTGGGAGGAGAGTCAACCGGAAGTTTAAAGAGAACTCAGTCTGAGGCAAAAGACAACAAATGTAACAAAGCATATCAAGAATACAACTCAGTCCTTCCTATAAAGCAAACCACTATCACTAAAGAAAAACATCAATATACATTTCCAGTTCACTAAATTCATAAAATTAGGAACGATATAACATTATGCACGTGTCAAAGTGTGGTCAAACGGTTTTATTCCCTTCAAGTTGATATTTTTTTAATTTGAAGAAAAAACTAGTAATATAATTCTCTTTGATATTTGGAGAAATTATAGTAAATAATGATATGATATAACATGTTATAAGGGATGTTTATTCTTCAAAAACCAACATGCTAGAAAAGGAACAAAGGAAAGCAAATTGGGAGAGCCAAATACAAAAAAAAACAAGTCATACAAAATTCTCTGTTTTAATTGTTTTCATTTTCATGGTCTATATGGTATCAAACATGCTCTTTATAAACAACTGCTAATGTATTCTTGATTAAAAAATTATAAATACATATTAGCCATTGCAGAAAGAAATCCACTGACATGTGTGCATTTTCATCAATACCAAGATAGATGCAGGACCACATTCTGAATTAAATACAAGCAAAAGAAATGAAAACAAAATGTGTAATAAACAGCTGTGATATTCCCTCATCACGAAATTCTTCCAACATAGTAATGTCAAATCTACAGACAGAACCCAAACCTATAATTATCTTTATTACTTTTTCAGATAATGTTATCAACAAAACCTGATTTTTTGCAGAAATTCCTTCCAAAACATCAACAAGAAACTCTTCAATAAATGAGCTAAGGTAATTCAAAGTCATCATCTCTA